>APFE031083811.1:0-14280 GCA_000404065.3 Pinus taeda
CATGGGTCTCCTAATTATAAAATAGCATGTGATGCCCCAATACCGAGGGCTTCAACGATGGTGCTTGCCCTCCCATGTCTCGACGGATTAGACAAACCTCTTCTGGGCCTTGGATCAACTGCCATATAATGTTAAGCTGGTCAGGGCACATTGTTCCAAGCACAACTTCTCGTGAATAATGTAGGGCAATGAGCAAACTGCTAAAGGCGTTGAGTGTTCCCATGGCATGGAATGATGCTCTACACATGATGAGAGTCTAATGGCTCTCAATGCTTCACCCTGTGGTGTCAATATGATCCTCTGGTGGACCCGGGCCCTGCTTAAGTTTCCCAACCCATGATGAAACCACCTACCAATCACATATAACACCAATGAGCATCCTCACAATTAGGTACAATAATTCATTAGTACATCTAAGTGAACCAAGATTATTTCTCAAGGGCACATTGAGACTTCATAGTGGGCTTCCTTTCCAAATTTAGTGTTACCTCCCTAGCTAGGAGTGGGTAATAAACAACCCTATTTGGTGTTCCCAGTTCCTAAGGGTAAAGACAGGTCCCTAGTACATCATTTAATTGATAGATGTCATGTGAATGATGATGAATGAATGGGGATACTAGGGTCTCAAGGCCAAATGCCATGGGTTCAAGGATGGCAATGATGATTATTTAGGTGTATAGATGTAGGAGGGAGCAATCATTGATACATGAGTTAACTTTAGTTTGTTTTACCACCCTTCTTTACTATCCTTTTTCCTTTTCTTGATTTTTCTTTCTATTACTGGTCTGGGCTCTAGGAAATGAGAGCATGTTGTGTATGATATAAGTAGTTATCAACCCCTTAAGGTAGGGCAGTTCATCGCTCACCAAGGGTTGGGATGTGCACGGGTTCCTCAATGATTTGGGGGCACTCATAGGGCCATAGGAACCAGGGTAATGGCCATAATAAGGGGTAGAGCTCATGTTGGACTTTTTCCCATGTGCTATATTAAATGTCCCATCCATCTTTTGCATTTTATAATATTCTTTTTCTTTTTTTTCTTGCTTGTGGCCAGGACATGCTTTTAACATTATTTTAGCTTCATCAACCTCCCGGGCAACATTTCCAGGCGCGACCTAGACATGTGGACAAGGGGAGTGGGTGTGAGAGTCCCTTGTGGAGCCGGAGAAGGAATATGATGAAATAGGGGTTGTAACGTGTGGAGGGGAGGGAAAAATCTGGATGGAAAAAACGTGACTGCGGTACCAAAATCAAGGTTTCCTAAATAGTGCCCTTCCTAAAGCCATAGGCCAATAAAGGTGATCCCACAGGACTAGGATTGAGGATTAACCTGCCCCATTTGAGGTGAGGGAACAAAACTATGGTCAAAACCCTTCCTTTTCCCAAGTCATTCAATAATCCATTCCTAGGATGCCCAATGAAAAGCAAGCATAAGCACCTGATTGCACAATGAAGAACATAGCTTTTGGGTTGGATATTCCACCTTCAAACATATGTTCTGTAAAGATGGGTGAGGGGACATATGACTGATGCAGGGAGCGAAAATCAAATGGCACAATGTATCAACTACATTGGTGGCTATTAGGATCTATCGACTATTTTCTCAAGGGAGATCTAGGAGAATTTTTTCTCCTATGGGGTCACCCACTTTTGGTGGGTAACATGCATTTTTGGCATTGAGATTACCCCACACGCATATTTTTTCGTATCTCAACAAGCTCCTACATCATCAACTATCATCAAATACAAGTATGGATATTCTAATTCTTCTTGCTTTCCTTTCTATTTTCATTTATATTTTTGATATTTCACATTCTAGTTATGAATTTGTATTACCACCCAAACCCTCCCTTTAAATGACAATGCCTTATATATACATGTGAGACCTAGCTGTAGTGTTAGCAACTTGTTTGGGTGCATGCTTAAGGGCTGGTACAGACTGCAACTTACCATGATGCCATAACCTATGATGACAAGTGGAGGATGGTCTTATGGAAGGCAAACCTATTGTTAAAGGAAAATAGGCTGCTCTAAATAATAAAGGGGACAACCTTCTCTTGGAGAACAATTGCAAGTTAAATCTGGGCAGATTTTGGGACTGTTAGGAGATAGTACTTTGGACCTTATTCCGGCTCAGTCTTGCTGAGCTAGGTCGCAGGCCATAGCCAGCAACATTAGGATATTAGAAGGATTGCGTTGAGGTTGATTCAACTAACAAGGAGCAACATGATGATGTAAGGGTCTCAACTTGGAGAACCTTATTCTATAAGCTTGATATGCTGCAAATCAGTTGAAGATTGAGGGATGCTCTATCGGCATTCCAAGCTGCAATCCTTGATGCCAGAGAATAACTCCATTGTGTGATATTCATAGTGAAGATCTCTGATGTCTGATTTTGGCAAGTCAAAGTGTTGACTTCAAATGTATATATATTATCTCTCTTTGCTAAACTATTGAAGATCATAAGAAGATTTGATCAAAGGTTTCCCAACATTGGGGTTTGTCCCTGGCTGGTGCCACATCTTGTGTCCTCTTCTCTTGGTTTGTTTCCTGCGACTTATGTTTATGTTCTATCTGCATTTTACTATCATGCTAAATGTGATTGCTAATCTGGAATTGATATTGAGCTAAAATGTAAAAATTGAAGTAAATTGCTCTTAGCATAGAACATGCCTAAAATTAACATTTAGTTATCCACAAATCGCCTTAAGAAATATGTGAAATCAACCAGGAAAGATAGTTCATGATGAACACCAAAGATTTCATGAAAATATTTCACATTATGGAAAAAAGATCTCAACAATTCACAACAATCTACAAAGGAGGGAGCTTTCTCTTTTTTTTAGATTAGGATCTCAATATCTTTCCTCCTTTTTCTTGAAAAAACAAGCAACTTTTCATCCACAATATGCTTCACGATTAAGTCAAACTACAAGTTATTTCATTACATAAATTAAATCTTAAAATAGGTGAGACATCCCACCAATTAGAGGTTTGATTTGACAAAAGGAGGTCCTAATTGGTCTAAGGGTACAACTTTCCATCAAGAAATAGCTTGACATTCCTTGAAAAATTAACCTGAGTGCTTAGGAAGTCAAAATTTCCATTTTGTTTGCACAATGTTGCTTGAATGAAGATGTTGGCCTTTCCAACGGCTAGTTTAATGTGGACAACCTCGCTTTCCTTGGTGCAAAGATGATTCAAGCCATGCTTTTATGCTCCTTGATTGTTTTTGACTTGAAATGTACCTTGGATTGCTTGGAGACCTATATGGCCTTATGTTTTTCCTCAACATTCCTCCAAATTGACCTTTACATGATCCAATGGGTAGAAAGGGTGGACGACACTCCTTATCTAGGTCCATTTTCCCGCTTTTTGTGTGGTTTAAGGCTTGAACTTTTCTTGAACATGAGTTACCCTTGGTCCATGATGTGTCCTTGACTTGCTTTGACATATTGCTTACTCAACACATTTGCCATGATACCTCTTTTAACGTCATGGTTACACCAAAAGTAGAAGTTGACTCGTTTTGAAGGTACCTCATCGATGCAAATGGGACATTAAAGGGGGCGTTAATAGTTTCTTGACTTGGAGGTCACAAGACATCTTTTCATTGCCTTGGAGGATGTGGGTCATTGCATTAGGGAGCATTAATGTATCAGAAACTGTGAGACTTCAATGAAGAATGATGGTCATTGCCAAATAGGTGCGCATGCATATGGATATGGTTGATTAGGGGAACAAAGAGTGCATTAAGATAATGGGAAACTGAGGGGCAAGGTACAATAAGCGATCACCTTTATAGGGCTACTCAACAAGTGCACCCATAAATCATGAGTCATAGTAGAGCTACCTCGTGAGGCTCGCATATCACCATAGCAGATAAGAATGTTGTGTGATGCTTTCTTTCCCATACTATTTTTCTCTTTTGCTTACCCATCGAATGTTGAATGAAATCCTTTCCTTCTAGTACTAACCTTTCTCTAGTGGCTTGTGGATTATACTAGCCTCATAAGTTGTCAATAATTAATATGCTCTACCAAGTTGAGTGATGCTTTGTTTTTGGGAGGGTCAATTGTGAGAGAAACCTAGGCCTTATATGTTGAGGGTTTCTCAAAAAATTAATAGCACCCGCATTGATACTTTTACTAATGAACCCTTTATCTTATATCCTCTCTCTCTATATTTGTTTTTCTTGCCCGTTTCCTAGGCTGCATCACCACTAATGGGTCTCTCTACGTCGTCTTCTCAAGTAGGGCCCGACCTGAGATGGATTCTCCTTAGATCGAACCAATCGCCATTCCTTTCCTTTGCCTATCAGGGACTTTGGTCTCGGTTGTCGCATCCTATAGACTGCAGCTATGGGATCACATCTCCAACCATTGCTCCAATGCTTGCTTCCACTCATCTATTGCATTTCGGAGTTCACAACTAGGATTTTCAACTTTTTCTTCTTTCCTTCACTATTTGTGCTACAGAGTTGTAATTCTCACCTCTTTCATTTGCTATCTCAACTAGTGTGTCCACCTCTTACTTCTTGGCTTTAGTTGTTCATCTCTATTTTTGCCCCCTCTTGCTTATTTGGTTTAGTTTTTTGATCCAGGATTTAGTAACTTTGATCTATCTTTCCTCCACTAGTTCATCCCTACCTTTTCCACCTCTCCTTCTCCTTTTCTCACCTTCACTCGCTTCTCACCCTCATTGAGATTTTCTATTGTTATCACCTCCTTGTATGTGGAAAGACATTTACTTTTATGTTGTAGGTTGTGTTACCACAATCTAGCAGGCCTTAAGGAGGGAAAGCCTATGGGTCAAAGAGATAAACTATGTGATAACAATGGGATAATATCCCATTGTCACCACAACCAATGTCCCCTCCTCTTTATGGAATTTCACTAGGGGGAGGAGTCCCGGTAGATAAGGAATCATCTTTTATTGATGTTCTAGGTTTGAGGTACTAGGTGATGAGGTAGGACTTTTTAAGGGAAGCTCTATGTGATAATATGGAACTTCAAAACGGTTTTCGCTCTTTATTAGAAACTTAGAAGAAAGTTGCACGAGATCTATGGTTTTGTGAATTATTGTGGTTAAAGTTATTCCTGAGATCAAGGCAAGGAGAAGAAAGGGATTCTTATGATTTATTCCAATGAATACTAAGCTCATACAACCCTTGAAGAAGTCCCCAAGTCAAGGAATTTCAAACTAGGGTTTTCATTCTAGGGCACACATCTAGTGTGCTTTTTACTTTTTCATCATAATGCTTTTTATTTTGGGTGCATAACTTAAGGGTTAGAGCTTGCTCTTATGATTTAGTATTTATTTTACCTGTTGAGATGAGATAATGTATTTCTCATTAGGGTTGGGACATAAAAGGTTTCATTTTAATGAAATCAAGTTTTCAGGAATCAGGTGATGACCAATGAGGAGGGTAGAGCTCATTTTAAGATTTTTCCCATGCGCTAACTTCTATCCTGACCTTCTTTTACATTTTGATTTTCTTTTTTTTCTTTCATTGTGACCATAATATGCTTTTCCATTCTTTTATTTTCATTAACTTCGAGGACAACATTTCTCCTACTCAAGGAGTGTGGACAAGAGAGTGCCAAATCCCAATGAACCAATGACAAGTTAGACCTGAAGAATGGAGGTGCTATAAGGGGTTTGTAGTGTGGTATGGGAAGTGGGAAACATGATGTAGGGAAAGATGAACATGCTATTTCAATCCGTATTTCCCAAGTGCCCCTCCTACAAATCTAAGCCCTTAAGGAAGGTCCTAATATACTAGGGCTAAAGATTAACTCCCCTAGTAAGGTGAGAGAACAAATTTAGTGTCAAGATCGATCAATCTTCTAAATCACCCCGTTATCGATACTAAATGCACAAAATAAACTAGTATAAGAACTCGATTGCAAAATCATCAAAGTACGTTTTGAATAGAAGCTCACTTTCATCCAAGAGGAAATGTTGGATGGGGAGAGGTATGTGGTTGATGCAGATGGCGAAGGCATATAATCATCAAGAAATGGATATAAAAGGTTGATGGCTAGCTGGTTGTCCGAATGGCTATCAAATGCAAGAGAAAAGTTTTCTCCTTTGGGGTTACGCATTTTGGTGGGTAAGAGGCACATCATAAAAAATTCCAATACCCAAGATTTCAAGCTCAACATTTCAACATATGGAGGATCATCAATAGGTGCAATATCACGTGGAAGTTGCTCAAGGCCCAACGATCATCTCTGTTGGGGCAACAAGGTTAGACTGTTTTGATTTTCCTCTCTTTCATATCTAGCTCTTAGGTTAGTTATCTCATCAAAATAAATTTATGAGATAACCCCATGTTAGTTTGGTTTCGTTTTTTAATTGGTTGTTATCTACATGTTGTGAATTGTAATTAATCTATGGCACTAGGCTTTTAATGAAGGGTAAAATCGTAATGGACCTATTAGCATTCCCCTTTCTCATTCACTTCCTCTTAGTTTTTCTTAATTTTCTCTAAAATCGAGTTGTAACACCTCTCTCCTTCCCTATGGTAGCATATTGCCTCACTTTAACAATCATGCCACATTTTGCTAATTTTACTAATGAGATGTCATTAACTCTTCTATATCTCAGGGGAAGTCTCTCTAATTCTTTTTGGTGGCAAGGGATTTTAAATTTACTAAACCCCTACCCTAGAGACCTATTACCACTCATATTAGCAAGCTTATAAAGGCTTGGCCAATATTCCAAATGGTAAGCACACATCAGATGCCCCTAATGTCACCTAAACACACTCTCCTCTCACTTTTGGCCTCTAGGGCCTCTCATAAGCCCAAAAATCCTATAGAAACTTACGAATATGAATTTGAGTTTATATTATAATAAAATATAATGAAAATAAACATACTAGCACTTCAAAGTATTGATTATTCAAAAAGTTATTCAAATCTGGAAATTGTTACTCAATTTTGGGGCACCAATTCCCGGGGGTTGAAAAATGAAAGTGTCCCAATTAGTATGAAACATGTTGCAATTGTTAGGACAACTGAAAACACTTCCAAAGGTGAGTGATATTCAATTAGAAAACTTTAGAAATGTTGTTGGGGATTAGAAGGGTAGGAATCAACTTTTTGTGTATCTCAAGGGGAGGGATTTTACCAATACTTGAGCTATAATTGTTGAAGATAAAATCAGATTTTTAAAATCTCCTTCAAAACCCTTCCACATTTTTTAGATCAACATTAAATGCAAGAAAGGAGAGGGGCACTATCTTAGATATTCAATGTGGCACACCATTCTAAAAAATGAGTCTAGAATCAAAATGTAATCAGTCATATCTTATTTAGACATAAAAGTAAAAAAATTCTCGGGATCAATTTTTATTTTTGATTCTTATATTTTTCTGTAATTTATTTTTTATGTATTTTTTTCTATTCTTAAGGATTTTTAAATAATAAAAATTAAGGGCAATCGCAGAATTTAGTAAAAAGAGATGAGGAGTGTGCCTTATTTCCACTAGGGCTATGGGGTCAAATTTGATGCTCGTCTTAAGTTGGTTAGTCCATGCTAATGGTTTATGGCTAGAGGAGTATCACTAGAAGTTAAGTGACCTCAAGTCTAATCAAGATTTTTTTTTGAAATCAAACCCTACTAGAAAGGATCCTACTTAGGGGAAAGTCGTCAACCATTAGCTACACTATGATACAAAATAAATTGAAACCCTTGGTGGGGAGCACTAGGGCATGGCCCAACAAAGAGAGACAAACTCTACCTTACACCAACAAGAGAGATGTGTGAATAAAACCCTAGACATCCCTTTACAAGTGACAAAGTTGCGCTTCAAATTGATCAATCTAGTTAGTTTGTGTAGTATTCTTTAGTTATTTGCAAATTTCCGTAGGAATATTTGAAATCAACCAAGAAAGATAAACTTCAAGATGAACACCAAAGATTTCATGAAAATATTTCACATTATAGCAAAATGATCTCAGCAATTCACAATGATTTGCAAAGGAGAGAGAGCTCTCTATTTATAGATGAGGCTCTCAACACATTTCCTCCTTTTGCTTCAAAAGATAAGTGACTTTTCATACACAATATGGCTGGAGACTAAGTAAAATTACAAATTTTGTCATCCTATTACATAAATCCTTCAAATGACGTGAGATGTCCAACCAATTAGAAGATCAATTTGAGAAAAGGAGGCCCGAATTGACCTAAGCATGTTCCATCAAATAATCTCTTGACTTGTTTGAAAAGGTATCTCGAGTGCTTAGGAATTCAAAATTTCCACTTTTATTACAAAATGTTACTTGAACGAGGGCTTGGACATTTCCAACGGCTAGTATAATGTGGAAAACCTGTTGAATTTTCCACGACACTTAAGAATCATGTTTGAGTCCAATATCACGATCACAAACACACTCAAATTCCACAACAAAAGCACTTTGCACAATGGAATAACAAACAACAATGAATCAAGTTGTACGCAAGACAATTTTTCTAACCACAACTTGTTATATACAAACTTTACTACAACAATCTTAGGGCTCCCATATGATGGATCATGGCCCTTACATAGAACCCTAGTACAAGACACAGCTAGGAATTGGTGACAACAACTATGACCACCAATCTTTCCCCTTAAAAAGTATGCTTGACCTGCTTGATCATAACATTCCTTTCAATCCACGTACCTTGAACACATCTAGCAGGTACTTTGCCTCCTCTTTTGCTGATCACTGCAACTTCTGCAACATCAAAATGCTTACATTTCCAACCATCACTCTGCTACTATCAACCACTCTTAGCTTCTCCAATATGACTGAACATTGGCTCCGTGATCTTCCCACTAACACTATCCTCTACCGCTTTAAAGGATCAAGTTATTAGGTTCTTTACAATATTCCCTATTATGAATGAGTTTTCCCTCCTGCAACCCACTGAACTAGGGCTCACAAATCTTCCTCCTAACAGTTCATTAGCTCCTCCAATGAACACTGTACATGAGGTCTTCTAGGGCTCCATTAAACTGCCCTCTTAATAGTACCAAGCTTGCACCTTTATCGCTGTACTAGTGCTCCACAAAACAACCCTCTTAACTATCACACTTCTTCTTCTTGTTGATAGCACTAGGGCATCTCAAATTAGTGTTCCTAAGGCCTTTAGGACAATCTTATCCAACCACTCCAGAGAAACTCTCCCTTCCAATGAATCTGCTCTACGTTAACCCTATTTTCCTTCATTGTATTAGCCCTATACTATGCGCATAAACTCACACTTCTGTATAACTACCTGAGGTTGGATGTGGTCTACTTCAGGAGAGACACATGCATAGTATCTTTGCGCAATACACGCAGAATTTGCGGCCCAAATCACAGTCCATATGTCTCCTTCTTAGGGTCTCTTTCTCTCTCCAATGGACAAAAAATCAGAGTGAAACTTATCATACTTCTAAGCAGACTCTTAAGGGCGGCGTACCATAGAGAGAGGACTAACTAGGGCACAAAGACTATTTTTCATAACCTTGAGCAACCATTCCATCACCTAACAACAACTTATGTTAACACACGTCAACCTCTTTTACAGCTCTACCACAGACCTAAACATCTCGGCCTCTCTGTATCACTTTAGTTACTTCATACAGACCTATGGCATCCCTGAAAATGACCAAACATACCTCTATTCTCCTACACTGGTACCTGGGATAGGTCGACTCTTTCATGCAATAACACCCCCATTCATACTTGTATTCATGAAGCCTTTCTCCTTTATACTTCTTTACTTTTTAGTCAACTTGGAGAAGTCCTCCTATATCCTCTCTTTTTGTTTCATTTATTTCCCCTATACTAGGTTACATCACTTCTAATGGGCCTCTCTAGGTCGTCTTCTCAGGTAGGGCCCGACCTGAGATGGCTTATCCTTAGATGGGACCAATCACTATGCCTCTCCATTTCCTATTAGCTACATTGGTCTTGGTGGTCACATCCTGTAGGCTGCAGCTATTGGATCACATCTCCAACCATTGCTCCAATGGTCGCTTCCACTCGTTTATTGCATTCCCTAGTTCAACACTATCTCAACAATTCACAATGATTTGCAAAGGAGAGAGAGGGCTCTATTTATAGATGAGGCTCTCAACACGATTCCTCCTTTTGCTTCAAAAGATAAGTGATTTTTCATACACAATATGGTTGGAGACTAAGTAAAATTACAATTTTTGTAATCACATTAGATAAATCCTTCAAATGAGGTGAGATGTCCCACCAAATAGAGGATCAATTTGAAAAAAGGATGCCCGAATTGACCTAAGCATACAATGTTTCATCAAAGAATGACTTGAATTGTTTGAAAAAGTATCTTGAGTGCTTAGGAATTCAAAATTTTCACTTTTCTTGCACAACATTACTTGAACGAGGGCTTGGACATTTCCAACAACTAGTATAATGTGGACAACCTGTTGAATTTTCCACAACACTTAAGAATCAGGTTTGAGTCTAATATCACGATCACAAACACACTCAAATGCTACAACAAAAGCACTTTGCACAATGGAATAACAAATAACAATGAACCAAGTTGTACACAAGACAATTTTTCACACCACAACTTGTTATATATAAACTTTAATACAACAATCTTAGGGCTCCCATACGATGGATCATACCCTTACATAGAACCCTAATACAAGACACAACTAGGGCTCGGTGTCAACAACTATGACCACCAATATTTCCTTGAACAAAGTGTACTTGACCTACATGATCATAACAATCCTTTCAATCCACCTACCATGAACACATCTAGAAGGTACTTTGCCTCCTCTTTTGTTGATCACTGCAACTTCTGCAACATCAAAATGCTTGCATTTCCATCCGTCAAAATGCTACTATCAACTACTCTTGGCTGCTCCAAGATGACTTAACATTGGCTCCACGATCTTCCCACTAACAATGTCCTCTATCGTTCCAAAGGATCACGTTCTTACGGTCTTTACAATATGCCCTATTATGAATGAGTTTTCCCTCCCGCAACCCACTGAACTAGGGCTCACAAATATTCCTCCTAACAGTTCATTAGCTCCTCCAATGAACATTGTACATGAGGTCTTTTAGGGCTCCACTAAACTTCCCTCTTAATAGTACCAAGCTTGCACCTTTATCACTGTTCTAGGGTTCCACAAAACAACCCTCTTAACTGTCACACTTCTGCTTCTTGCTGATAGCACTAGGGCATCTCAAATTTGTGTTCCTAAGGCCTTTAGGACAATCTTATCCAACCACTCTAGAGCAACTCTTCCTTCCAATGAATTTTCTCCACGTTAACCCTATTTTCTTTCATTGTATTAGCCCTATACTATGTGCATGAACCTGCACTTCTGTACAACTACCTGAGGTTGGATGTGGTCCACATCAGGAGAGACATATGCATAGTATCTTTGCGCAATACACCTGAAATTTGCGGTCCGAATCACAGTCCATATGTCTCCTTCTTAGGGCCTCTTTCCTCTCTCCCATTGACAAAAAATCAGAGTGAAACTTATCATACTTCTGAGCAGACTCTTAAGGGCAGCATATAATAGAGAGAGGACTAACTAGGGCACAAAGCTTGTTGTTCAAAACCTTGAACAACCCTTCCATCACCTAACAACAACTTATATCAACACACGTCAACCTCTTTTACAACTCTACGACAGACCTAAACATCTTGAACTCTCTGTATCACTTTAGTTACTTCATACAGACCTGTGGCATCCCTGAAAACGACCAAACATGCCTCTATTCTCCTACACTGGTACCTGGGATAGGTTGACTCTTTCATGCAATAACACCCGTATTCATACTTGTACTGATGAATGGCTTTCAAAATAATTACCCAACCAAACGCTTTCAAAATAAATCTTCAACAATTAGGGCACAATATAACACTAATCTAGTTGCAAAAATTCCATACATTAGACATTTTTAAAGATTGAAACTTCAACAAGAGGCACTTACAAGATGACAATATGATATATCCATCCACAATTCAAGAGATAGCTAAAAAAAGTCGAATTTCATCTCTAAATATCAAAATGCATCCAAGACATCCAAAAGCTAATCCAAAGAAAAAGTTCGGATTTTCCAAGAAGGCCAAAGTTCCCAAGTGTGATGATGATCCAAAACAAATGAAGTTGAGTTTTATTTATATGAGACCTAGAAGGTCGAATTATTAGCCCAAGGCCCCTAACATTATAAAAATGTGTAAAATACATGCCTTGGTCACAAGCCGACCAAGTAGCGTTTACAAAGTATGAAATAACCATCCAACTGCTAGCTGAATTGATGACATCGTGTTCATGTAGGGCTGTTTGAGGGCCACGTTGAGTCCTCTTGGTGCCAAAGTGTGTGAGAGGGCTCCATAAATTATGAACAAGGGGATGGCTCCTTACTCTCCATGCAAGTCATCATGTGGGGCCCCAAAATGAGTTTGGGGCAGAAAAGCTAGTCCCATGGGTCTCGTGATGATAAAATATCCTGTGATGCCCCAATACCGAGGGCTTCGAAGATGGTGCTTGCCCTCCCATGTCTCAAGGGTTGAGACAAACCTCCTCTGGGCCTTGGATCAACTGCCATATAATGTTAAGTTGGTCAGGGCATATTGGTCCAAGCACATCTTCTCGTGAATAATGTAGGGCAATGAGCAAACTGCTAAAGGTGTTGAGTGTTCCCATGGCATGGAATGATGCTCTACACATGATGAGAGTCTAATGGCTCTCAATGCTTCACCCAACGGTGTCAATATGATCCTCTAGTGGACCTGGGCCCCGCTTAAGTTTCCCAACCCATGATGAAACCACCCACCAATCACATCTAATATCCAATGTGCATTCCCAGAATTAGGTACAATAACTCATTAGTACATCTAAGTGAACCAAGATTATTTCTCAAAGGCACATTGAGACTTCATAGTGGGCTTCCTTTCCAAATTTAGTGTTACCTCCCTAGGTAAGAGTGGTTAATAAACAACCCTATTAGGTGTTCCAAGTCCCTAAGGGGAAAGACAGGTCCCTGGTACATCATTTAATTGATAGGTGTGATGTGAATGATGATGAATGGTCCCCACGGGGGTCTCAAGGCCAAATGCCATGGGTTCAAGGATGGTAATGATGATTATTTGGGTGTGTAGATGTAGGAGGGAGCAATTGTTGATACATGAGTTAACTTGTACTTTGTTTTACCACCCTTCTTCACTATCCTTTTTCCTTTTCTTGATTTTTCTTTGTCTTATTGGTCTGGGCTCCAGGAAAATAGAGCATGTTGTGTACGAAATAAGTAGTTATCAACCCCTTAAGGTAGGGCAGTTCGTCGCCCACCAGGGGTTGGGACGTGCAAGGGTTCCTCAATGATTTGGGGGCACTCATAGGGCCCTAGGAACCAGGGTAATGGCCATAATAAGGGGTAGATCTCATGCTCAACTTTTTCCCATGTGTTATATTAAATGTCCCAACCATCCTTTGCATTTTATAATATTCTTTTTGTTTTGTTTCTTGCTTGTGGCTAGGACATCCTTTTAACATTCTTTTAGCTGCATCAACCTCCCGGGCAACATTTCCAGGCACGACCTAGACATGTGGACAAGTGGAGTGAGTGTGTGAGTGCCTTGTTGACTCAGAGAAGGAATATGTTGAAATAGGGGTGTAATGTGCGGAGCGGAGGGAAAAATGTGGATGGCGAAAACGCAACCACGCTACCAAAATCAAGGTTTCCTAGATAGTGCCCTTCCTAAAGCCACAGGCCAATAAGGGAGATCCCATAGGATTAGGATTGAGGATTAACCTACCCCATTCGAGGTCAAGGAACAAAACTATGGTCAAAGCCCTTCCTTTTTTCGAAGTCACTCAATAATCCATTCCCAGGATGCCCAAGGAAAAACAAACATAAGTACCTGATTGCACAATGAAGAACATAACTTTTGGGTTGGATATCCCACCTTCAAAAATATGTTCTCTAAAGATGCGTGAGGGGACATATGATTGATGCAGGGAGCGAAGATCAAATGGCACAATGTATCAACTACACTGGTGGTTGTTGTCAGGGGCTATTGACTATTTCTCAAGCAAGATGTAGGAGAAATTTTTCTCCTATGGGGTCACCCACTTTTGGTGGGTAACATGAATTTTTGGCATTGAGATTACCACACTCGCATATTTTCCATATCTCAACAAGCTCCTCCATCAAGTACAAGAATGGATATTCTAATTCTTCACGCTTTCTTTTCTATTTTCATTTATATTTTTTATATTTCATATTCTAGTTATGA
>APFE031083821.1:1130-37359 GCA_000404065.3 Pinus taeda
AACTGATTTGGTTCCAAATATAAAGTTGCCATACGTACCTTTTGTGTGTTTTGCATATTATTGAGATCGAAAAATTGCTCCATCAGTAATATCGATGTTGCGAGATCCTTGCCATCAAACTTCCTCATATCAATTTTTGGAATATGATGGGTCTTCGATCCTACATTAGAGTCTATGGAATCATGATTAAAATTTCTTTTATTCTCATCATGAGTTTCCTTTACTACTCTTTCACCCTTAGTGACCATTTCTTGTAGCAACTTATTCATATTTATCTTCCATTCGTCCATGTCTGTCTTCAAATCTGTCTTCAAATTGTCCATGTCTGTCTTCAAATCTGTCTTCAAATCGTCCATTTATGTCTTCAAATATGTCTTCCAATTTTCCATCTTAGCTTCCACGCCATTTATCTTATATTCCATACCATTTGTCTTAGCTTCTGTTAGCTTTTGTGACGCTGACATTTTTTGCACTTGGTCTTGTAATTTTGATATATCATGTAGCATTTCTTCCTCTTCTTCATGAGTCATGCTAGAGATTTCAGGTTCCTTACTAGGTGTTTTCATTTTCTTTCCTCGGGGCATCAGTTACCGATAATAATGCTCTACTAGCCCTTTCAATTCCTTCAAAATAAATTTTCAAACCAATCTTAAGAAAAAATTTAGAAAAATCTACACACATTTTTCTTCTTTGTAGGAGCTCGATATTGCCTCTGATGTATCTCTGTACTTTCAAAACATCCAGTTCTGAAATTGTGACCTGTGGTAGCCCTCTGTGTCCTCTTTCCAATGCCACCAGTCTAACCTCCATTGGATTCTCCAATGAAGAGTTATGCCAAATCTCCCACAGTGACCTGATTATAGACCTTTCCAGAAGAGCGAACTTGTATGAAGTGCCACGTGTCACTATTTTGACCTTTGCTTCTGAAAGATATACAAGAAACTATAGTTTGTCCTTTTTCTGTACCCTCTTACGCAATTTCAGTCTGATGCTCAGAGAGAAAGTTATGATGATTTTCCCCAGGTCACTTGTTTTGAATGTAATTCAGGATTTTCCAAAAGGACCGACTTCCTCAGATCCTATCTCCGAAAATATAGCTCAAAAAGCTCTAAACTTTGGACCCGAAATTCAGTGCAATGTCTTCTCGAATGGGTTTTTCTTTCAACTTTTGCAACGTCGCAGAAAAAAAGTTATAGCGAAAATTCCACGATGACGTATTTGGAGCAGCAAAACCCTAAATTCCAAAGCTCTGATACCATATGTTATGTAACCAGCTCAAGAAAAGATAGAAAAGATAGATCAACGCCTTATATTTCAGCCTCTTCGAGGGGGAAAACTCCTTTACATTACATAAATGAACAATTCTTGGATGATATAAATGACACAACCTCTTTTCTATATATAGGAGTCTAAGGAGTCACAATATAATCCAGTCGACCTAATAATAATAATATAAAGCCACAAAAATAAAAATAGAGGGATTCTATGGGGCACAGTAACAACAATATGGGGGCAATAGGGGCACAACGATATTAATAAGGGGTACAACTACCATAGTAATGGGGTAATCACTAGTATTATAGGGACCCAACAGTAAGTAGATGAAGGGATGAAACCTACTTGGAATCTGTCGTATGTTTCACTCCTTCTTTGGCTTCAATACTCCAATTCTATCTCCAACTACTAAAATTAGAACCTGAACAACTAGAAAACACATGACGAGAAACTATGCGACCTATGTAGCATCATATATCTACTTTATTCAACACGTCAACATGGTATTGAAGTACATGAAATAATGACATCACCTATAGGAAAACAAAGAACTCCTTGTACTGATATAAATGGAATGAGTTACAACCATAAATAGGTGTTGATCTTGTAGAAGAGCTCCTCCAAGTTGTTGAAATGTCCTTCCTTTGTCGCAAAGTGCACATCCAATCACCCTAAATGCATGAAACGATGAATTTCACAACATCATAAGGGTAGAATCACTCTCCAAAAGCCAACCCTTTGCATATGGAAAGTTGTAAATATATAGAGGAATTAGGTAAGTTGGGATTTCTTATCCTTTTACCAATCTTAGGATTGAGATCCACTCTTGATAGGAGGATGAGATCTAAGGATAAGGGATAGAATCCCCAAGGTAGGATAGGATAGCATTCGAAAATTTTATCTAAGGTAAATGGTTACAATAGATCCTAGAAGCTTCTGGAAATGGAAGCTTCAGGATTCTCTCTCTTTTTCTTAAGTTTCTAGAACCAACACAAGTGAAAATGGGAGCAACCTATATGTGAGCAATGCAGGCCACAGTGGAGCAATCTGTAGCCGAACGCAATCCAACGAGAGGCCAAGGAGCATTGGTCCTAAAATTGGATCTGATGATGCAGTTTAGGGAAGAAACTCTGGTGAATGAGAGAGGCATGCTTAGGGATTTTTGCAATGATTATGTAAAGGGGGAATATGATATTGGTTGATCCAGTTTGGAGGCTAATTGATTAGATGAGACAAAATAAACTAAAACAATTACGTCGTACTGTAGAAGGCCAATCAAAATTGAAATGTCATAAAATTAATATATCACATTCATTTAAAAATATAACAAAAAAACCTTCTTTATGTACAATAGACAAATATGAAGAAAACTTAATAAAATCCCTTCCCGAACTCATAACAAAACGAACTATTCTCATGCTTCATTTTATTTTCATATATGTATCGATGTGCTAATATAATTTCTCAAAGCATAATTTTGTAACATTAAGCAATGCAATTACCATAACAAGAATAGTATCGAGTTTCAAATTTAAATCATGATAACTATGATTGAAATAAATAAATATAATACAAATGCATAGAAGATCAGATGCTAAGAATTAAGAACTTTGATTCTCAGTAAGAAGCACTTGTATCATTAATGAAAATTCTGAATGGCTTAGTTCATTGGTTTACTCACTATGTTATTTGGGCATATTTTGGTTAACTACTTTATTTTGCATCCGACAAAAGTAGATGTGTGAACCATAATATGCAAAGAGGTAACTCCAAAATAAAACAAGGAACTGCGTTAATAAAGTAGACTATCTGACATTAGTAAAATTAATAAATCACAATGATTGAATATCAGTAAATAGAAAATGAATGTGTAAAGATTTAAGGACAGTTACAGTTTGTGAAAGCATAAATGCTAATTACTTCAGTATAAACTACCTTCAGAATGAACGGCCTCTTGAACCAATGTCTTCAACTTAGCTTGAATGAATTCTTTAATTGGTTCCATTGTAATATCTGGCCATGCATGTTGATTGAATAATTGCTTTTCGATCTCCATCGCCTCTTCTTGTAACTAAGTAGCTAACATAGATTTCATTTCATTAATGCTAACAAAGTCAACTAGTCATTTGTCATTTTACTATAGAGAAAAATCAGTTATATCATCAAACTATTTTTCCATTGGTTGTTTTCTCTTATCCAGTTCAAATGTTAGTGTATCTTTTGTAATCAATTTATAATTTGTATAATTCATGCGCCATCTAGAGCTTGAACATTTTTCACTGCCTTTAGAAACACATCACTTCTTGTATTCTCTATGCTCTCAAATTTAGAAATTATGTTTTATAGTGTGTTGATTCTTCTAGACCATCCATCTTTTGTTTGTCTGATTTGATTAGAATTTGGCAGTTCTCTATTTTTTGTTTAGATTAGATAAAAATTAAAGCCTTTGACGAAAAGCAAGTCATTTTTAATGAAATGTTTGTCTTTGTTAATATTACTTCTCACCAAATTGATGAATGAGTTTATTTCTTATGCTAACCGCAGCAAAACATAAACTGTTAGCCATGCATGTTTAATGATTTATAACCTTTGAAATATATTACTAACAATATGGCATTTGATTGCATTAATTAGTTGTATAACTCCAGTAGGTCCATAAGATGTGCTAGCTGCAGGAATTGTAGATTTTGAGTCCATATTGCGAATAGAGTCATTAACAAATGACACATATTTAAGGCATTTTATAGCGTTTCTATTTTTACTTTTAGTACCAAGTTTTTTTCTTTTTTGTTGCTTAATAGACATTGCAAGAACATTCCCAGTAGCTTCACTCAATGTAAAAGCATATGTCGCTGAAATTTCAAACATGAAAATTTGTTTGTACTATATCAGTAACTTTTTAGCCATGCATCCTTACTTTCTCAATTTTCAATATTTTATTGTCTATGTTATAGTTTACATATTCAAAAATATCAAACTTATCATCGAAAATAGAAAATTATTTCCCACTTTGATCTTCTATTTTCTTATTTTCATTCAAAACACTACTGACCCAATCAAGTAGTAGTGTTTCAATCTCGTTGTTGATAGCTTCTTATCATTTCCAAACATTGATATGTAACTGTGAATCAACTTTGTAGCTTTGGTATCTTTTCGTTTTGTTTCACTTGAAGATGAAGACAAAGTATTTTCTGATATGCAAACTAAAGATTATGCAGTTTTTTTGCTTCTTTGTTTACACTTTGTTTCAGTGCTAATACTTTCTTCTTCAACCATTTCTCTAATAGATATTTCTCCTTCCTGATTCTTGCTTGGAGCACTATGAATTTTTTTTCTTTCACCTGTAACTTTTTTCAACAAGCTCACGCATTTGATGGCAGCTAGTTGTACGATAAATAGGCCTTCTAGATCAAAGCCTATCTAGCATTTAACTTCTTTTAAATTTAAAAAATGAAATGACTTTACGAACTCTCCAAGAATGCTTCCATTCTTCGTGGTTACTTTCCAAATAGTAAATGGCAATGAAATAAACATTTTATTCTTTTTATGTTCAAATTTAACTTTCTAATTGTAGTATTCTCTGTAGACTTTGGCAAAAAAATACACGTCCATAACAATTCTTGGAAGAATTATTGGTTTTCATCGAAACCCATAAACTCGTATTGCCGTATTATTTCCTCTTTCTTCAAGTATCCCTTTCCCCTAAAGGAAACTTGTGCTTCCCAGATGTTTGATGGAGATCTTGTCTAGTTATCATGCAAATAACTTGATTTATAAAAATATCATGAATTAGACAAAAAAATGAAGTAACTTTTTGCTTCCACAGTATGGGATAATAGGACTACATCAGTTCTTTATTAAAATTGAAATTAGAGTTATCTGGAAACTCATCAAAAGTATGAATGGACATTACTCCTTTGTTGCAGAGACAAATTCACATATAAATGATACACAACCAACCACTAAAAGCTTTGATCGATGAGTGCAAGTGAGTTAATATTACCAATGCAAATAATTGTGTTCCTCCCCCTCGAAGCCATTTTTTCTATGTACTTTTAAAATATTTTTCTAATCTACAATGCTTTCGATATGATTTAGGTATCACTCATAGATAGCCTAAACAACCACCACTTGTTACTACTCTTCCTATGATTCCTTTCTACAAGACACTTCTGATATACATATCAATTTAGTATAGAAAAATATGCATTTATGAGAAATAGTAGAAATAATTCGCACAATGTAAACACACCACAATTCTGGCTAGAAAGTAGTAGATATTCTGACAAGATTTTTAGAAAATCGGCCATAGCTTTTTGGAAAATCGGATTACAGTTGTTAAATTGTAGGATTTTTCGGTATGAGAGTAATTGTTGATAGTGCTAAATTTTCTACCTTTTTCCGTTTCCACTACCTGTTACTATTATGTGTGTGAAATAAGTTTGAGAAAACATTCTGATTAAATAGAAATTAAAAAACAAAAAAGCAAACATTTCCAAATAATAGCAGAAATTGTGAAACCAGTTACTCCATGTACAAAATAAATTAAATGTGAATACTTTCTAATGATAGTTATCTTATAGGCTCTAAACAATCACATCCACTACTATATCAATGTCAGTTTACACGTAATAACATTTATGTTCCCTATTACGTGTTGATCTGTCCATTCACCAAAAGGGTATTGAACCATTAATGTGATTATGTTGTGTAAGAAAATGATTAAACTACACTCTACATAATGAAAGCATTTCTTCATCTTATTCTTCTTCTATGTGACGCGATTTTGTAATTCAGTGTCTTTTCCATATGCAGTGTATGCCTCCTGCATTGATTACAATCACCAGTAAAACTTCAACCACAACATTATTATTAATTATTTTTGCACTTGATAAAATTTAATATTAAATATTCTTATTTAATTTAGTTTTATAGTTTTTAGGTTTATTATTGTTTAATAAAATATTTCATTGTGTGGAAATATATTTGTGTGTATAATGGAAGCTTTACTATGGGCTTGATGCAATAAAGCTCCACACAGTGAAATATGTTCTTATATAGCATGAGTTCTATAAATACTTAATTTTGCATATGAACGTGTTCTTTGAATAGCATTCACACATGCACAACCACTTCCTCACAGGTACTTTCATACTCAATAACGCTTTACAAATACTCATTTACAATTCACTACTATAACTTTTATTATTTACAAAGCTTTAATATGGGTTTCACACAAGAAAAACCTCTCCACAAAGAAAAAGTTTCTATATTTAGCAGGACTTATTTAAAGGCGTATTTTCTTTAAGTAAATAAATTGTATATGTCTATAACGAAATTACTTACAAATATTGGTTTACAATTGACTATTGCAAAACCAAATATGGAGTTTTTTGACAATGTTTCGAAAAAAATCCCATAGTTCAATGTATTATTATTGTTATTATATATTATTATGATCATATGTTGTTGTGCAAATCTTTTACTCTAGAAATCTTCCTCTACATAATGAAAACTCTCATCCTAATCACGACAAAATGAAAACTTCAGACCATGAAACATTGATGTGTGAAATTCTCTCTTTTGTACATGCATTCATAAATAAAGACAACTCGAACAAAATATTCATCCTTTGTGGTCGAGTACCCTTGAATAGTTATCAACATAGTTACAAAAAGTGTAATTGTATTCAGATTCAAATTCTCGTCACAACAAATGCAATAGATACAAGTTCAAATGTAACACATTATCTAAGAATTATTTATATAACTGGTAAAAACTTTCATTATTAGAACAAAATAAACATAAATCCATTTTTATTATTATTCATTGCAAAAAATTAGCTAATATATAAAATATAAAAGAAAATATTGGAAAACAGGTGTTCAATTATTGTTTTCTATACAATATTAGAGAACCCAGTCAATACAACATCCCATGTCAAAAGTTGTCTCGAAATTGTTTACATAATTAGTAAACATACTAAGGGATAGAAAAGATAGTAATCAAAATTTGAATAAGTTATGATTATAGAGCCATGGTCGAGAAAATAGCTTATGTTGGATAATTAATTTATGAAAATGTTAATACTTCAATCACAAAGCTAAATGCACTTTTCCCAATAAGAATTTCAATTGCAATCTCGCCCACTGTAATCTCCAAAAGTCATCTGCAATAGGTAACATGGAATTGAATTTAGGAATTAGACTATTCCATCTTACTACACACATAAGATTTAAATATTAAAATACGTTGACGACAACAAAAAATGTTTCAATGTACTAAAACAATTACAATATGTGAAGGAAGAGTCTTATATTATTCATCCGAAAGATATCTCATGCAATCAGGCTTCGTGAAACAAATTCCTTCACTTGATCATCAATTGATTCTTCCATCAGAGCAACAACAATGTAATTGTTAACACATTCAATGAATATCTCCTCCCAAATTTCTTTTGTTTCTTCTTGAAATTACAAAACTGAGGCAAATTACTCTTACTTGACACTAACAAAAATAATTAGCCATATTCTAATTTCATCAACACTAAAACCAATTATATCATCAACTACGTTTGTTGTGATTGTTTCATCTTCTCAAAATCATCTATCAAATTTCTCTTTCAAAATTAATATAGATTCATATGTAGTACATAGACCATTTAATTCCTAAACAATCACAACCGCCTTGAGATACACATCTACTCTTGGATTTTCTATGTCTCCGCAATCAGAAATAATGTCTTCCAATATTCTGATACTCCAAGACCATGCATCGTTGATCTACCTCCTCCGATGAACATCAAACAACCGTTATTTATCTTTTCCTAATTCAGACAATGAATCAATATTCTGACTAAAAGTTAATACGTCATTGTCTATGAATTCCTTGTCTCCCTCCAACTCACTTTAGACCAATTTTACGGAAGACCTAGTTCTCTTCTTTAAATGTTGTAGATAAAAAACAACTTGTCATGTTTATTTAATAATCCATAATCTTTAAAATATATTAATAATGATATATGATTTCATTGCACTTATAACATTGCCAGGTTTCTCAAATATATTAATTTTGCTAGGACTGGAAATTTCCAATGGTGGTTTGCAATCGCAGGTGGAGTCTTTAGCAAGGGACTTAGCCTCACGGTATCTTATATATAGTTTATTTTTACCTTCAACTTCATATTTTATGTCTGTCATCAACCAACAGAATTCACAAGCACTTCACCACCGACTTGATGCAATTTCATTAGCCTTGGCATTCCAACTGAACACAAATAAACATTTAATTATGCTTGATCAACAACATTTTCATTGGAAAACTATATCATTTCAATCTTCAATATCTTACCTCCCCTATCATAATTTTCATCTTGCAATGTCACAAAATGGTCATCGAAATTAATGTCCTCTTCAAACATTTCCTCACTTATTCTCTAATTTTGTTGCAAACAAGTACTAACCCAATCAGGGTGTACAATGGTATGAACTTCCATGTCCACCACTTCATCAATGCTTTCCGTTTTAGACACACTTTTGGATCAAAATTATTCAATAGTTTGTGCTCTTTCTGGAGTTACTCTACAAGGAGGTTCTTCATCATCTCCGCTACCTAATAGCCTATCAAAGTTAAGTTTTTCACTTCTAGTAGTTAATTTCTATCCTTTTCTACAATATTAAGTTGCATTAGTGCTACATGTGCAAGTTTGAGATTTCCCCATAGGGTTTGCACCTCTTTGCTTAAATATTTATCCTATCATGATGATCTCCTTTTCAGCAATATGCTCATCGTCTACTAGCATTTTTTGATCTTTTGTTGACACACTGGGACTTTCCTCGCTCTTCTCTATACCTCTAGTAAACATGTTCCCGTACCCCATAGGCTCACATTGTTCCTTGAAAAAATTTCCTCTACCAAAGCCTTTAATAGCTCCATATTCGCTTAATTTGAAAGCATCAAAATAATTTTAAAAAATTATAGCGTGAACCATATTCTTCACTTTCCAACAATAGATGAAAAAGAGATAAATTGTATTTTCTTTTTTCTGTTCAAATATAGATATCCAATGATGATGTTTCCTACAATCTTCAACAAGAAAATAGTTATCTTGAACAAACATTGGCAAAATAAATGACCTATCTTCAAAACCATAAATTCGTATAACCATATTTCTTTCTCTTTCCTCATATTTCCCTTTTCCAAATAGGAAATTTTTAGTCTCTGCATATATTCAAGAAGGCTCCTATCTAGCTACCATGCAATACACTTTTTTTATAAACACATCCTAAATCAAACAAAAATTTAAAGAGGCTTTGTGCTTCAATAAGATATGATACCATAACTACATTAATTCCTCACAAAACTTGAATATAGGATTACATGGCAAACCGTCAAACACATGCCTTGACATGAGAAGTGTTATCAGATATTCCATCATAAAGAATCCATTTTTCTTCGGTAATCCATGTAATTAAACAACTAATTCATTCGAAATGACATAAGCCCAATGAAACATACATTTATTTTTGTATGTCTCATAAAACACATAGAAAATGCATTTTGGAACATGTGAGGTACTTTCTATCCCTACTACATGGGAAAAAAGACAACATAAATCCCTAAACAATTTCCTAAACAAAGAAATATACACAAGAGAAAGATCAAAAGTAACCTCAGAAGTTGCATATATGAATTCCTACACAATTTCAATTACGTGCGCTTCTGGCTCCACGAAACTATCTGGAACAGACAACTCCAAATAGTTGTTTGGTTCTAGTAACTTGAATAACAATCTAAATGGATTGGAATTTAGAGAAACCTTTATCGCTCTTAGATTAATTGCCCTCCTTTTGAAATAAAAATTAGTTGTTCAAAGATAAACAATTTCTCTAAAATCAATGGCCTTCGAAACACACCCAGCATTTTCTAATCCAATTCTCCAATCTCGTTACATGTTTTCTTTTCTGTTGACATATTCATATATCTCTCATAAGTTTTCAACTATTCAAAGCTCTCATCGATATTAGAGAATGAGTTAACCGTATCACTGCAAATAGCCTCTAACCCTCACCTGCTACACATTTGTCATTTGTAGCAAAAAAAGACTTTGTCAATGAATAACACATTCAAATCTTGTTTCACTTTACAATTCTCCATTTTCCTCATAAACACTAGTTGTTACTATTACTTTTGTGAAAATTGTTACACAGGACACTTTGAATAAATAATAATTAAAGATATCAAAGACAACGTATATGAATACTAATAGAAAAAAAATGAAATTCTACAATCATCTTGTGTTGGAATAATACTGAGAGGGGGGGGGGGGGTGTATCAGTTTATTAAGTCAAATATTCCTTTTTCAAAATCAAATGATATATGCTACTTCAGTTAATTAAACCCACGTATATACGCAACCATGCAGAAGGGAACCCACGTACACAAAGCAAACTTTTAATTTACTTTATCTTTCTGATGATGATTGTTAATCTGTGTTTCAGAATCAAATAACCAGTAACCAGAAGTAGTAAAATAGAGCAGAAAGACAATCACACACAAGAACACAAGATATAAGGTGGAAACCCAATGTCGGTGAAAACCACCTGCTGCAATTCATCTCTATCTTCTTTTAAATTAGAAACTTCTTTTACAATGTATTGGTGCAGTCCTTTACCAGTATGTAGGCTGCAACTTGTAAAGAGCTACAACCCTCTCTCATTCTTCAGGTTCTCCTTGAAGGGAGCTACAACCCCCTTTAGCTCTTTCACTAGCCAAGATACTAGTACGTAGGTGCTGGCCTACAGGAGGATACAACCTTCTCTTTCTTCGAGGGACCACGTTTCATAAATTTTTAGACTAGATCCATGAACATCAATAAATCGTAAACCATTCTCCTTTTCACCAATTAGTTCTGAATCAAGTAGATAATTCTCTGACAGCTGTACCCAAAACACAGTACCAGAAACCAAAATTTCAACCCAGAACACAACAGTAATAAACAGAAGCAGCTGGATCACAACTCAAAACATATACGCTATTTCAATAACCTGCAACATGTGTGCATACACTTCTGTGTTTGGAACAACCTGCGTATATGCTATTTTCATTCACTGAAGCAACGTGTATATGCACCTTCACATCACTGAACTTGTGTACAGATCTATAAAGGATAATTCGCTCTTTCAGATATTCAATCACTAATTAACCCAGATTATCAGTGTTATAGATCAAGCAAGTTCCACATATAACAAACCAAAAGCATACAAAGATACTATCATTCAAGCTTAAAGATTATGACCCATCAATAGAACTTATCCTTCTCTTTGCACAAAGGTTCCTCCTTTATTCACATACAGATATGCACCATAACCCAATTGCCAGTATTCTAGATCTACCACTTTATTAGATATTCAATAATAATTGAGATGATCCTTTGCCACATGACCTCCTTCCTCTTTTATAGTCTTAGGCCTTCCAAAATACCACGGTCAGAAACCATAATAAAACAATACCATGGATATAATACATGGGATCAACACATCTGACGAGACACCATGGTCCGAAACGATAGGTTCAAGTACTAAGGACTGACTACCACGGTCCAAAAGTAAGTTCTCCAACATATACGTGCTTTTATAACGTATAACTCGCATGTATACGCGTCTTCATCTAAATGAACCTGCGTATATGTCTTTTCCTTCATTCTGAAAGCATGAGCTGAGATCTGTTACCAAAGATAGTTTCCATCAAGGACAACACCTGTGCCATAGCTCTAAATCAGTGCCATAGTGCCAAAAATCTCCCCCTTTGGGCTTGATGGCAACCCCAAGATCCTCAAGGTCATTCTCCCCCTTTGTCATCAAGGGCAAAGGGTTGCGCTCCCCCTGATTACATGCTAAATCTTTGTCCTGCTGTGCTGACCATGCTCCCTCTAACTGTAGGAAAGATTTGCAAAAGATGTTCTTCAAGAAGAACCATGACATATACATCATAAAAGACCTTCCCATCATCAAAAGACTCAATACATACATCCATCACCCAACCACGTGGGGTTCATCTACCCAACCAAGTGGGGATACATCAGAATATTACATATGACAACCAAGTATATTACATCTTCATCCCAGGCATAGTGGGGAAACCAAAATAGGCTGTTACATGACCTTGACACCATAACAAAGATACATGACAGAGATACATGACATAGAGACGAAATATGTAGAGCAAGACTTATGAAAGTCACAAATAACTGATAGTAGCAACATCTCTCAATCACAATTCAGATCAGCAACCAAGATTTCCTTCTGTGCTCCCCCTACCTCTGTTCCTTCGGAGACCAATAACAGCTGAGAAATAGAACCAAAAGCTTCTAAGATACTGCCAACAATGCATCATTAGAAGTTTATCTGGTCCCCTTGAACCAGTGCCAGATGGTCTCTTTCAAACCCAAATCAGACTAACCTCAACCAGAGCCTGTCCCTACAGATATCCATCAAACCTCCATATACGCAATTGTCTCTGCACAAACCGGCGTATGTACGTGGATCCTCCTCAGGAAACTCGCGTACACCCATTTTTCTCTGAAACTGACAAGATTTAACAACAATATGATGCATCAACTACTCCCAGCTTTTGTCTGAGATATTCAAAAGTTTCCCTAGGCAGTGGTTTGGTGAGAATATCAACAACTTGTTCCTTAGAAGGAACATACTCCAATTTGACCTTTTGTTCCAATACTTGTTCCCGGAGAAAGTGATACTTGATCGGTATGTGCTTTGTCTTTGAATGCATGACTGGGTTCTTTGAAATGCTGATTGCACTTGTATTATCACATAAGATGGAGATAGGTGGTGTACAAGTGATCTGAAAATCCTGCAAGGTTTGCATCATCCAAAGGAGTTGAGTGCAACAAGATGCGGCTGCCACATATTCCGCTTCAGCTGTAGATAAGGCAATCAAACTCTGTTTCTTGCTGAACCAAGATACTAATCTGGAACCCGTAAAGAATGCACCACCACTTGTGCTCTTTCTGTCATCCAAAATTCCAGCCCAATCTGCATCTGTATAAGCATGAAGAGTGAGATCTGTATCTCTAGAGTACCATAAGCCATAGTTTTGAGTTCCTTGAATATACTTGAAAATTCTCTTTCCTTCCTGAAGATGAGTTTCCTTAGGATTTGCTTGAAATCTTCCAACTATTCCCACTGCATGCATGATGTCTGGTCGGGTACCTGTCAAATAAGGTAGACTTCCAATCATGGATCTATAGGTTGGTTGATGCACCGCTGCTGATTCATCATTCGCACTGAGACTACATCCTGTAACCATAGGGGTACATACTGGTTTCGAATCTTCCATGCCATACTTCTTCAGAATCTGCTTGAGGTACTTGGTTTGAGACAAGCAGATACCGTCTTTATTTTGTTGGATTTGCAATCCAAGAAAATATGTCAGTTCTCCAAGCAAAGACACTTCGAATTCTTTCTGCATTACCAAGGAAACGTTTTGACTCATAGCTTCTTCATTGATGCCAAAGATAATATCATCTGCATACACAACAGGTATTAGTAATTTTTAATTTTTAATTTTTATATAACGATTGTTATCTACTGATCCTTTTGAAAATCCTTGTTGATGAAGATATTTGTCCAAATGGTAGTACCAAGCCCTTCGAGCTTGTTTAAGACCGTAGAGAGCCTTTTTCAGTCTGCATACAAGATCTAGATCATTACCAAGAATGAAACCATTTGGTTTCTCAATGTACACTTCTTCTTCTAAGTCTCCATTTAGATTGGCTGATTTCACATCCAATTGAAATACTTTGAACTTCTGAAAACTTGATAGAGCAAGGAACATTCGGATGGCCTCAAGTCTAGCAACGGGAGCAAAGGTTTCTTCAAAGTCTATTCCTTCTTATTGAGCATACTCTTTACAAACAAGTCTGGCCTTGTTTCTAATTACTTCCCCATTTTCATTCAACTTGCTTTTGAAGATCCATTTTGTCCCTATGACATTCTTATCTTTTGGTCTAGGAACCAACTCCCAAGTGTTGTTCTTTTCAATTTGTTCAAGTTCTTCATCCATTTCCTTGACACAGCATTCGTATTTGCAAGCCTCTCTTACATTTTGTGGTTCAGTGGAGGAGAGTAATGCCAAATATATTGAAGCTTCTGCAATTTTTCTTCTTGTTTGTATGCCAGCCTCCTTTTACCCCAAAATTTGTGATTCTGGATGATTCTTTTGAACATACCTATAAGGAGTATTTTCTTCTATCCTTATCTATTCCTCTTGCTCCTCATGGGTTTCTTCTTCATCAACAGTCTGATTTTGAGGATAGACTTCATCCTCTTCGATATTTTCATAATTTACTTGCCTAGGAATGTATCCTTTCTCATCAACCACTACATCAATGCTATCAACAATTCTTCCAAGTCTTTTATTGTAACACTTGTATGCTTTGTTGTGGGGAGAATAACTAAGGAGAATGTCTTCATCTGCTCTAGGTTCATGTTTACCAAGTTGTTCATCATTATTCTTAATATGGCATTTGCTTCCAAAAATTTTGAAATGCTTTACCGAAGGAGTCTCACCATAGTAGAGCTCATGAGGAGTTTGAGTGTTGTTCACTCGGACATTTGTTTTGTTGAGAATAACAATTGCGGCAAAAGGAGCTTCACCCTAGAAGGTTGTGGGAGTTCCAGACTCATCAAGCATAGCATGAGCCATTTGTTGAACCATTCTGTTCATCCTTTCCACCACTCCATTTTGCTGAGGAGTCCTAGCTGTAGAGAATTCCCTTCTTATTCCATGTTCTTCACAAAAATCGAAAAATTCATTTGAGGTAAAATCCCCACCTCTGTTAGACCTGAGGCACTTAATTTTGTGATCTGATTTGTTTTCAGCCAAGGCTTTGAAAGATTTGAATTTGTCGAATGCTTTGTATTTGTGCTTCATAAGTCCTAACGAAACCATCCTCGAGAAGTCGTCTACGAATAATATAAAGTATTCTTCTCCTCGAGGTGACCTTGTCCTAAATGGACCACATACATCTATATGGACTAGCTCAAGAGGCCTGTTAGCTCATCCTTCCTTCTCAGGGAAGTTAGTTCTGGTTTGTTTACCAAAATGACATGATTTTCATATAGTTTTGTCTGGAATTTTGATATCTGGAAGACCACGAATTGCCTGGTATTTGCATGATTTCCTTATTTGTGAGAAGCTTAGATGCCCCAACCTCTGGTGCCATAACCACTGTTCATCATCCTTGCATAAATAGCATTTTTGTTGTCCTTCTTAAAATATGTATAGATTATTTGGATTTCTTTGCCTTTGATCATTGTTTCTCATGTATCAAGGTCACGAAAACTACACCCATTTGATCGAAATATTAACTCGGTTCCTTGATCGCACATCTTACTGTCACTCAGTAGATTATGCTTCAAGCCATCAACATACAAAACATTTCCAGATTTGACCTTTTCTTTCAATTGAGCAGTGCCTTTTCCTTTTATGACTGCAGGGGTATCATTTCCAAAATAAACTTTCTTTCCCTTTTCTAAAACACTATATGATTCAAGTTTTTCTTTATCACCTATCATATGCTTTGAACATCCACTGTCAATGTACCATTGATTTTCTTGTCCTTCTGCATATAAAGCTATCCCACATCTTTCTGGTTATGGTTCCTTCATTCTCCATGTTCTAGCACTTGAGGTTTGTTCCTTCTGAGTTGTCTTCCAAAAACTACTCCTACATTAAGAACCTTCATGTCCGAAGTTATTACAAATAGAACATTCAATTCCATTTTCAAGGGCGGAGAAGTTGTTATAGGTCCTTTTTGTGATTCCAGTCATACTTTTTTCTTTTTGAGCTTCTCTAGTCATGATTGTCTTATAGGCAACACATTGAGCTGCTTTGTGGTCAAATTTATGGCAAGAGAAACATTGGCCATTGAATAAACTCCTCCGATTATCAAATCTACCTACCAAATTATTGTAGTTTCTATTGTCATTCATTATTGAGGCAAATTGAGAAGATTTTACCTGTGGCTGGTTGTAGCATTTGTTCATCCTTAAGGTGGATTTCCCTGGATTTACGTGGTTGTATTTGTTTATTCTTGATGTAATTCGTCCATGTTTTACCTGGTGATCTCCATTGGGCTTTTTCTCATTTCTCCTTGTTGCAATGAGATAACTCTTTGAGGTTGATGCTTGAGATGCTTCTCCATTATACCCCAGACCACTCTTGATTAGTGGAGAACACTGTACATTGATAATCTCATCAAGAGTTTCAGATCCTTTAACAAATTTAAGATTAAGAGTCTTTGTTTTCTCAATTTCGTTTCTAAGGCCAACAATTTCACATTCTAACTTCTCAAGAAATTTTTCTTTTTCATCAAGTTGGAATTGCAGAGTATGAATGATCAAATTATTTTCTTCTAAACAAGTTTTGAGTCTAGAAATCTCTTCATAAAAGCTACCCACATCTATAGCATCCATGTAATCATCATCTTCAAAGGCCATTAGAAGTTTATAGTTATTACCTCGTTCATCTGCATCACTATTTGAAATACCATCACTATCTTCATGAGTGTAGTAACTTTTCTTAGTTACATTATGTTTCTTATTCCATCTAACAGGTTCCTTACCTTTGTTATTTTTATCCTTAAGCAGACATTTGGTATCATAGTGATGGACTCTCCCACAAGCAAAGCATTTGAAAGGTAGCTTACCTCTCAATCTTCCAGTACCCCGTTGAAGGTTTTTGACAAAATTTGATTCTACTTCCTCTTCACAGTAGTCTCCTTTTCCTGAAGCCTTGAAAGTCGCTTCTCTCCTGTTTGATGGTCTGCCTTTCCTCATTTCATAAGCAGTTAGAATCCCGTGAAGTTGTGACATTGTAAGGTTTCGTAGATTCTCTTTTTCTATTATTGCAGAAACTTTAGATTCAAACCTAGGGGACAAAGACCTTAGAACTTTTTCAACCACAACAACCCCTTTTATTTCTTCACCCAAGTTTTTCATGCAATTAACAATCTCATCTACACGAACGAAATAGTTAGCAACACTTTCATCATTATGCATTCTGAGATTTTCATACTGAATTCTAAGGGTTTGAAGTTTTGCTCATTTTACCTGATCATCTCCTTCATAGCTCAGTACAATCTTGTCCCATATTTCTTTTGTGGATTTATACTACATAACCTTGACAAATTCAGATTGAGATAAACATCCTAATAGAGTATTGACTGCCTTTGCATTTGTTTCATACTTCTTCTTCTCAGTCGGATCTGTAGGAGTTGCTGATGGAAAAGTATACCCTGTATGTATGATATCCTAGACTTTTGTACCAAGATATTGAATATAGGCAGTAACTCTTACCTTCCAATATATGAATTTTGTCCCATCAAACATCGGTGGCCTGATTGATGCTTCCCTCTCGTAGTTTCTCATGATGAAAGATCTTCCTTCAAGCGATCAAGCTTCTTCTGAAGGACCTGCTCTGATACCAATTGTTGAAAATAATATTGAGAGGGGGGGTGAATAAGTATTATCAAGTCAAATATTCCTTTTTCAAAATCAAATGATATACGCTACTTCAGTTAATTAAACCTGCATATCTACGCAACTATGCAGAAGGAAACCCGCGTATACAAAGAAAACTTTTAATTTACTTTATCTTTCTGATGATGATTGTTAATCTGTGTTTTAGAATCAAATAACCAGTAACCAGAAGCAGTAAAACAGAGTAGAAAGAAAATCACACACAAGAACACAAGATATAAGGTGGAAACCCAATGTGGGTGAAAACCACCTGCTGTAATTCGTCTCTATCTTCTTTTAAATTAGAAACGTCTTTTACAATGTATTGGTGTAGTCCTTTACTAGTATGGTGGTTGCCACCTGCAGAGAGCTACAGCCCTCTCTCGTTCTCCAGCTTCTCCTGGAAGGGAGCTACAACCCCATTTAGCTCTTGCACTAGCCAAGATACTAGTACGTAGGTGCTGGCCTACAGAAGGCTACAACATTCTCTTTCTTCCAAGGACCACGTTTCATAAATTTTTAGACTGGATCAATGAACATCAATCAATCATCAACCATTCTCCTTTTCACCAATTAGTTCTGAATCAAGTAGATACTTCTCTGACAGCTGTGCCCAAAACACAATACCAGAAACCAAAATCTGCACCCAGAACACAACAGTAATAAATAGAAGCAGCTGGATCACAACTCAAAACATATACGCTATTTCAATAACCTGCAACATGTGTGCATACGCTTCTGGGTTTGGAGCAACCTGCGTATACACTATTTTCATTAACTGAAACAACGTGTATACGTACCTTCACTTCACTGAACCTGCGTACAGATCTATAAAGGATAATTCGCTCTTTCAGATATTCAAACACTAATTAACCCAGATGATCAGCGTTATAGATCAAGCAAGTGCCACATATAACAGACCAAAATCATACAAAGATATTATCATTCAAGCTTAAAGATTATGACCCATCAATAGAACTTATCCTTCTCTTTGCGCAAAGGTTCCTCCTTTATTCAGATCCATATCTGCACCATAACCGAATTTCCAATATTCCAGATCTACCACTTTATCAGATATTCAATAATAATTCAAATGATCCTTTGCCACATGACCTCCTTCCTCTTTTATAGTCTTAGGCCTTCCACAATACCACGGTCCAAAACCATAATAAAACAATACCATGGATCCAATACCTAGGATCAACACATCTGACGAGACACCATGGTCCAAAATGATAGGTTCAAATACCAAGGACTAACTACCACGGTCCAAAACTAAGTTCTCCAACATATACTCGCTTTTCTAACGTATAACCCGCGTGTATATGCATCTTCATCTAAATGAAGCTGCGTATATGTCTTTTCCTCCATTCCAAAAGCCTAAACTGAGATCTGTTACCAAAGATAGTGGCCATCAAGGACAACACCTGTGCCATAGCTCTAGATCAGTGCAATAGTGCCAATGTCGTGTGCATTTACATTGAACTTTCCTTCCACTTCAAGATCATTGATATATGTGTTATTAGGAATATAAAATTATAATATACAATAATAGACGTTGCTTACTGTAACAATAAATTCACCCACATGGCTAAAAATCATCACAATACGATTTTTTTTGTGTTTTTAAATAGAAAATTTACAACTCAAGTGTTTGAATTAGTTTTTTGTAATATTGGAAATAGATTCAATATCATCAAAAACATTATCAACAAATTTGTTGATACAACCAAAATTCACTGCAAACCATTTTTTTTTTAATTTGGCGTTTTTTTAAATCCTCCTTACAACTATTAAGGTCCAGGATTTTTGGTGCCCCAGAGATTCTTGATGGTGATGAGTTCATTTCTAGAGTAGAAAAAAGATTCAAACACTATCAAGATTGTATTTTTTCAAATTATTTTCACCTGATTTTGTCGAGAAAGTCACTATCTTGGTGAAATTGTGGCCTCCATATAGAACACCATCAATAATAGCTACAAATAGTAAAGTGAACAAGGACATTCACAAATAAATATTATGCCAACATGTATTCAACTAATTTCTATCATGAATTGACTTGACAGTTGGCCCCACTAATTTATAAAACTGGACCAAATTTGATTTAAAAATAACATGACATAACTACTTCTCATGTTACGATGCAGTGAAAACCTTATTCCACACAGAAAAAATTAATTTTAAACTCTTTGATTTTTGGTGGCGCAAAAAAAAAATTATTACTAAAAGTTAATAATTGTAACTTCAAGTTATTTTCAGTCAAATTTAGAGACTCAAAAAACTATCAATAACTGCCACAAATAGTAAATTTACCTTCTATGGCGAATCGACTTAACATTTGGTTCCCCATTACTTTATAAAACCGAACCAAATTTGATTTATGAATGAATTGACACACTCATTTCTCGCAAAATTCGACAAGAAGTCACAAAATAAATTTAATTTTAAACTATTTAATTTTTTGCAGAGGTGAAAATAATTTAATTACTGAAAACATAAACTTTAACTCACAATATAACAAGAACAACTGTAAAAAGCAATTTGTAAACCAGAAATAACGAATATTTTCTTGATTAAATACTTTTTACTATTATCTAATATTAGTTTAAGTCTCATTTTAATGCATCTCAACAAGTATTGCTTTGTGATAAAATGTATATGTGGAAAAAAAGGGCAACATTCATACCTTGTGTGTATCGACATACACAACAAATTGAGTGTTTTCTATTAATAAGAGAACATACATTAGAACGATTAAAAATAAATAAAAAACTAATGAATTCGAATAAAGTACATGATTCAAGGAACGAAAAATAACAATATGTCATATACTTTCAGCATAACACAAATGCATATACTATTACTGGCTTCAAAACTACTAGACACAACACGCTGAGTATTTAGCAATTGAATACACTAAAGCTAATCACAATCCATTGATATAATATCATCTTTATACGTGTCATAAAAATATAAATGTACCCTACAAAACAAGTTCAAACTAATTGTAATCATGATAATCAACTAAGAAACTACAAAATGCAAATAGGAAACCGATAAAGGTGAATTAGTTTAAAAGCTTGGAGTGTTGAAGAGAAAACCAAAGCTAAGCACAATATACTAATTTAATAATATAATTATACGTGTCATAAGAAACATAAATTTACCGTACAAAGCAAGTTCAAACTAACAACAATCAAGATAATAAGCTAAGAATCTACCAAATGTAAACAAGGAATTAACAAAGGTGACTCAGCGTAGAGGCTTGCAATATTGCACAACTTATGTATTTCTGCACTACTACTATTATCCACAATGTAACAAAAATTCCATTGGGACACCATTGAAGATGCAAGCTCATCTTCGAAGATAGTAGTTTATGTAAGGAAGCAGAAGCTCAAACAATACTCTGAGCTCTTAAATGAAATTTGCAAAGGGAAAATTCTACACGATCCATTGTTTTTATATCACTACAAATAGCGTATTTCCCTAACTATACTAGCTATTTGAAATATTTGCAGTCTTGTTTCACTAGAAATCAACACCTACCACTATTTTGTGTCTCAAACACACTAGAAAGATCAAGTTGCCATCCAGATTTTTCATCTTCCCGATGTTTTTCCTCTTATTAATATAAAATAGGGCTACAAGTAAATACAAGTCATCTTAGCATTCAATTCACTAACTCTACACCTGCTCAGGCATTCAGAAAACCACATAAGCACCAAAACATCAAAACTAGAAACATGATTTTCATATACTTTCAACCTAACACAAATGCATATGTATGAAACCACAAAGAAAATTCATTTGTGCGCAAAAATCTCTCACGGGCAACCACCTCCGCATAACCTTGTTTGCACAACTACTTCGACACTCAATAATGACCTTCCATTAGTCATTGACATTTGAAACTGACATTAATAAATGTGGGTCCCAAATATTATGGTCATGAAGCATTCATTACAAAATAAATGTTGGACAAAGTATTTTTTCTCTAAACATGCTATCTCCTAACAACATGGTCAATTGTGTAGAAAACGCTCTCAATCTTTCATTGTATTCACTTCTACATTCTATAGAATCTATTAATAATAAAATAAGCACTACTCTTATGCACAATCTACTAATATTAAAACATATTACAAATAAAATATCCCTCTACACTTCCCTCATTCTACATAAAATATGCACATGTATTTATTCTCTGCATAACCTCCGCACATGAATAACCAACTCTTCACAACTACTTTTGAACTCAATAATGCCCTCATTCATTGACATTTGAAACTAATATTAATTAATGATCATACATTTTGAAATACATCCTTAAATAAGAATTAAAAATTGGATTTGTATATTTATTATTTTAATAAACTTTGCATAAAAAATTTGTATAACATCTGCACACGCACAACCTGCTATGCACAGCTTCATCCGTAAAACTACTTACACACTCAATAACTCCCTTCGATCAGTCATTGATATTCAAAACTCCACATATGCTACCTCCGAACAACCAGCTTCGCACAACCACCTTCACATAGTTCCTTTCACACAACTACTTATTTGCAAAAAGACATTCTTAAATAATAATTAAAAAAGAGACATGTATATTTATTATTTTAACAAACCTCCCACAAAGCCTTCCACACATTTGTTTTATCGCACAACACTTTTTCCTCACATGGATTGAAAACACAGTTTATGTAGAACCCCCTTCTGTGCAAAAAATCCTCAATTCTCCCACACATACTCCTTAATAATATTAATTACAAATTTGTTCAAGCCGCTCCCCCTTGGGACCAATGCAAAAATCCGACAACCACATCAATTCTTGCATCATTAAACAAACCACTCACATAATAGTGCCCCGCAACCACATGTCACATGGATTGAAGACATTATACTAGCTTTTATAGTCTAATGATTATGATAATTGTTAAAAAAAAATGGTACTATCTCCCTCTCCACCCTCGTTAGTGTCAAAGCACCCTCCTCTATGGGAAAGGCCTCAATTATCCCACACTTACTCCATCCTCCACACAGTGAATTTCCGCACAATGAAACCTGACCAATTACCTCATCGTTCATCAGTATCATAACACTCACTATGCAAAGGACCCCAATTATCCTACACATACTTCGTCCTCCACACAAGGAAACATAATAATATTAATTCGACATTTGTTTAGCCTCCAGGGGGCTAATGCAGACAACCTGCAACAACAAAAATTCTCACATCATTAAGAAAAGCACTAACATAATAGTGACAGTGTCCAGAGCACTCACCAATAGAATGACCACTCACAAAATTGTTTTTATTTTAATTTTAAAATGAGTTGTTAGACATTATAAAAAAATGAAAATAAAACACCCTCCACCATGGGAATTATGTGCCATCAAACTTCCATACCCAATAAGAAATTATAAATAACATTTATTGAATATTTGAAAACTATTTTAAATTTATGCAAAAATATAAATATTAAGCATTTTCTCGAAAATTTAGTTAAAATTACAAAAACACATTCAAATAATGCTATAACATATAATTTTTACATTTCAAACAACATAATTTTATTTATTTCTTACATATTTCAATCACATTTAAATAATATAAAAATTAAACGCCAAACAATCTAAATACTTTCATTAATACCATTCAACTTGATGAAATCATATATATATATATATATATAGTATATATAGGTTTTTCCTTTCTTCAATTAATATTTTAATTACACTTTATTTTTATTCATTCTTTCTATATATATATTTAATTCTATATCTTTTATTATATTGTTATATTTCTCCTTTTTAAAACTTTAAAATGCTCAAATAAAAATAATATACATTTAATTTTAAAAAATATACAAAAATTTAAATATAAGATTTTTATTTTTATTTATATATTAATTTAAGATTTAAAATTAATATATATAAATATAATATATTTTTCCATATAATAATTATAACATCACAAAAAATAAATCAAATAACCATTTATATCCTCTCGACCACACCCAAGCTTTCTACTGTGGGTCCATAATTACACCTCTTCATAATTACATGATCAGACAAATAGTTACATCTCAGTTGCATTTGTACCATCACAACACCCAAGCTTTTGTGCTTTATGTCCATAATTACACCTCTTCTCCATAATTACACTACTTGATGGATAGTTACAAATCATTCTCCTTTTTACCATCTTCACTACGGTCTTTGATGTTTATCTTCTTATTCACACATCTTGTCCTCATGACGAAACACATTAAGTAGTTTAAAATGGGTAGATGTAAAAAGTTTGAATGTGATTTAGAGGAAGTATTCTCATGAGTAATACACATCATGTGTCATGTGATACACATCATGTGTCGTGTAGTGGGGACAATCGGTTGTGCTTAAGCTATGACATGTTTTTCTGTAATACAATTATCTATCTTGATTCCTGAAATTCAACTTACACATCATGTTGAGCTAGTGTAGGTCATGCGGTAGGGATGGTCTATTGTATTCCTCCTCATTGGGGTTAGAGGCTCGGGTTATTATCTATCTTGATTCGTGAGATTCAATTTACACATCATGTCGAGCTAGTGTAGGTCATGTGCTGGGGATGGCCTATTGTCTTCCTCCTCATTGGGGTTACAAGCTCAGGCTATGACATGTTTTTCCATAATGTCATTATCTATCTTGATTCCTCAAAATAACATGTAGATATTATTTGTGTACAAGCCCAAATAAACTCCAAAATGAAAGAACACAATGAAAGAGCACAAGGAAAGAGCGTCATATTAATAATAAAATTACTTATTTATACATGTGAAATCTAGGTACGAAACAGTTGTGTCTCAGTAATTTATTAACTGTAAAAATGGAATGTAAAGCTAATTACCTATTATACAATATACAATAACAATCCTTAAGGATTAGTTGACATTCTCCCCTTAATCTGAAGGGACATTTGACATGCCGAGTAACATTTTGAATTTTTCAAACCTTTCATGTCCTAATGGCTTTGTAAATATGTCTGTGATCTCCTCTAAAGTAGGACAATGTGTGAGGTGAATAACTTTGGCCTCTACATAATGTCGAATCAAGTGATATTTGCTGTTAATATGCTTGCTTTGATCACGAAACTTGGGATTCTTAGCCAATTGAATTGCAGAAGAGTTGTCAACGAGTAGTGGAATTGAAGGCTTTTGTTTCTTTTACAAGTCTTCAAGTATTTTACAAAGCCAAATGATTTCTTTGTAGCTTGAGCTATTGCAACATATTCGGCTTCGATGGTAGAATCAACAGGAATAGATTGTTTGGGTGATTTCCAACTGATGGTTGTTGATCCAAGACTCATCAAATAACTAGAAGTAGAGACTCCATTTTCGTTGTCTCCATCAAAATGAGAATCTTAATAACTAGTGAGATGGAACTCTGCAACTTTGGAATATTTGATGTCATATGTTCCAGAACCTTTGATATACTTGAGCACTCACTTTGATACTTTCCAATGACCTTCACATGGCTTGTGCATGAACCTGGAAAGTATCCATATAACAAAAGCTATGTCAGGTTGAGTAGTAATTAGAAAATTTAAACTTCCAACAAGTTTCCTATACTATGTTGGATCTTTACACATTCTTCCTTCAGTGGAAGTAACCTTCAAATTCTGCTCCATAGGAGTAGCGAAAGGATTACAATCCTTCATCCCAAATTTTTCCAATATACCTTTTCTGAGAAATGAAAATATATTTGGGTTTCTGATCAACTTCAATCCATAAATAATAATGCAATAAACCCAAATTTGTCATGTCAAAAACTTTTAATAATTCTCTTTTAACGGACACTGTATAGTCATCATTGTTTCCAGTGATCATCAAATCATCTACATACACAATCAAATATACAACTGACTTTCAAATTTTCTTAAAAAAAAGAGTTTCATCATCCAAATAAAATAACTTATAATTCAACTGGAGAAGGTGTTTAGTTAGCTTTTCATACCATGCACGAGATGCTTGTTTTAGTCCATGAAAAGCCTTAACCAATTGTCATACCTTTTTCTCTTTGCCTTTAACAACAAAACCTTCATGTTGAAACATATAGATATCCTCATTCAAATCGCCATTCAAAAAAATTGTTTTAACATCCATATGGTGTATCTTCCAACTATTCTGAGCTGCAAGTGAAAACATAATTCTAATTGTGCCCCATTTCGCTATAGGGGAAAATGTCTCTGTGTAGTCAATACCTTCCTTCTGAGTGTAGCCTTTTTCTACAAGTCTTGCCTTGTATTTATCAAGTGAACCATCTACTTTGTAATTGATCTTATACACCCATTTGTAACTAATGGGTTTGAACCTGTAGGAGGATCCACTAACCTCCAAGTTCCATTCTTAATAAGTGCATCATATTCCTTTTGCATTGCATCCTTCCATTTATCACAATTAGTAGCTTCTTCAAAACAATTAGGTTTTCTAACTGTAAAATGATTGAAATCATAATCATGAGAAACATTATCTGAATCACCTTTAGAAGACAATATTGTTTCAAAATTGTCATACTTGCTTGAAACTTTTCGAGAACATGTAGATCTTCATAAAGGTTGTTGAAGTGGTTTTGATGGTTACTCATATTGAAAAACATGCTCAAGAACAGGCTCTTCAAGAGCAATTTTTGGTCCTATAGAAACGTTACTATCAAACAAATTTTCTTTAGAAATAACATTCTCATGAGTCAAAGATGGAAGAATGACAAACTCATCTAGAATGGGAACCCCCCTTCAGTGTGTGGAACAACACTATCAGATTCAAAATAGAACTTCTTAGATGAAAATTTCTCCAAATGAGCTAGTTTCCTATCAACGACGGAATTATTTTATCTGATTCAAGGAAAATAACATCTCTGGAAAGAATGAACTTATTATTCTCCTCATCATACAATCTATAAGCTTTGGAAGTAGTAGAATATCCCAGGAAAATAATTTGCAACTCCTAACACCCAACTTATTGCACTGATGTTTAGGAATTAATGCATAATATATAGAACCAAAGACTCTAAAATGTTGAACAACAGGAAGATGATTATACCACATTTCATAAGGAGATTTATTATTGATAACAAAAGAAGGACAACGATTGCAAATATAAGATGCACAAAGCTCTCACTTCTCCCCAAAACATCAACTTAACATTCTTAAAGAACATCATAGATATAACCATATTAAGAAAAGTTATATTCATACGTTTCACAACAACATTTTGTTGTGGATTATAAGGTGTGGTAGTTTTATGTTTGACTCCATTGTCCTTCAAGTATTGTTCAAAAGAATGCAAAGTGTACTTCCCACCATTATCAGTTCTTAGAATGCCTGTATTCTATTGAGTTTCTTTTTTAATCATCAAATGAAAAATTTTAAAAACATTAAATACTTGACTTTTTCTTCAACAAATACACCCAACACATTTTCGAGTAATCATCAATAAATGTTATCACATATTTATTTCCATTTGCAATTGCAACAAGAATAGGTCCACATAAATATGAATGTATGAGACCTAGTTTTCGTGAATATCTGAAAGAAGAACTATGAAAAGGTTGTTTACAATGATTTCCTATAATACAAGCATCACAAGGTGTAATATTTCTTCGAACTGTCGAAAGACCTTTAATACCTAGTTTTTTCATAATTTTGGTGCTGCCATAATTGATGTGACCAAATCGAGCATGCCACAACAAGCTAGGAGATATGATATCACTTTGCCGCGCGAAACGAACAAAACTTTCACGAGAATTAGTAGATTAAGTACCATTTAATTTTAAAAGTGTACCTTCTTCCACACCAGTCATAACAACTGCATGATCATGTGCTCTTCTTATCTCAATGATTCCATAAAATATATGAATAGAATGCCCCTGCTACCGAATATGGATAAGAGACATCAAATTTCGCTAAAACTATGGAATATAAAGTACATCATGTATAACATAATCTGCAGAACTCGATATCTTCAAACAAATAGACCCAATGCTAGATGGCTTAATTTGAGACTTATCAGCAAAGTAAATAACACCATCAATATCGTCACTAAATGTTCCAAAAAAATCTCACCTAAATGTCATGTGACAAGTCCAAGTATCTTTCCAAGAAGAAAATGTAGCATTGAAAACATCATTCATATTAAAATTACAGTGAGAAACAATGTAATGTGTAGACTTTGATGATTTTCCCTTATCTGGTGGTGGTTGATCTTTCTATTCATTTAATTGTTGTCTCTTTTCACTGACTTTCTCCCAAGGTATTTTATAGTTAGTATAAGTATGAACAATTTTACCACGTCTAAAACATTTGATATATGTTCTATCATTAAAATTCCTTTGTTTTCTATCATTTTGTTGTCTGTCTCCTTGAAATTTTTTTCTCCCCTACCTCTATAATTTCTTCTACCATGATCTCTACTACTTTTACCACCTTTAGAAGTTTCAGCATGAGACTTCTGATCCTTTTGTACAAGGCACAAAGTTTCTACATTAGAGTTAGGTGGAGCCTCTTTCTTCCTAAAGGATTTTTCTCTCTCAACTATTTTTCTTACTAGTTTATCAAATGTAATGTCTTTTAGTTTACCACTAGCTTGGAGAGATTCCAGATAGTTTGATTAGATAGGGTGAAGAAATTTTATAAAAGCTATAAGTCATAAATCTACTTTAATTCAAGTGGCTTCTATATCATGAGAAATGGCTTTTATTTCAGAGGCACTCCTCAAAGGATGATTATCCTTCATCTCTAGATTAAACAACTTTAACAATAACCAAATAATTTTGAGTTCTGAGTGTGAATCATACAATTTGTTCAACTTCTTTAGTGATTTGAATGCACTACCACAAGAAACGATATGTATTCTTACCTCTTTTGTCACGGATGCAGTTATTAAGGCATATGGCTTGTTGTCTTTTGTCTCCCAAATTGCATGTTGCTTCTCATTATCAGGCTGATTTGGTGCAATACCTTTTCCATCACTATCCTTCTTGCCTTGAAAAACCTCCCACAAATCGTTAGAAACAAGGGCAATTTTAAGCTTTCTAAACCACTGTTGATAATTTTTCTTTTCATTAAGAACAACTCCAACTATGCAAACTATTGAAGTCATAATTGTTATGTAGCCAAATATTTTTCAAATCCTTTCAAATTAAAAATATATGCAATACTTCTCAAAATATATAAATTTTTTTATCCTTTTGTTTTAACAAAGTTGGATTTATGGTTTAGTGGGAAGTTTCAAAAATAGCTTAGCAAAGAGCTAGGCTCAAATCTTATTAGCCTTCAAAAATAAATTTATTTGCCCCTTAATAAAATTTGTATTTCAAACCACGAAATATATTGAAATTTTAGCCACCAAAAAATATATATTCAAAAATAAATCTTATTTTCCACTTAAAAAAATATGTATTTCAAACCACCAAATATACCACCAAATATCAAAAAATATATATTCAAAAACAAATTTTATTTGCCCCTTAAAAAAACATGTATTTCAAACCACCAAATATATACATCCTGGCCCAAAAATTGACCACTCCTCAATTGAAATTTCATCCACCAAAAAATATATATCCTTCACATATACATTCTCGCCATTAATTACAAATTTAATTCAAACCACCAAATATATACATCCTTGCGAGAAAAATGACACCTATTCAGTTGAAATTCAACATATATATCTTTCGGACAAAATTGAACTTTTATTCAAGCCACCAAAATATATGTACTTCATTTTAAGTATTCTTATATATCCTTGCCAGAAAATTGACCACTCTTGAATTGAAATTTCAGCCACAAAATTATATATCCTTGGTAGAAAATTGACCACTCTTCAATTAAAAGTTTTATTCAAGCCACCAAAATATCTATACCTCATTTTAAGTATTCTTCACAAATGCTTCAATAAAAAATTTTAATAATTTTTTATTTGTATTCTTTAGAAATATTTTTGTAAAAAACTTGTATCATTCAAACTTTGTATCACTCTTTTATTTAAAAAAATTGTATTTAAAAAAAAAAAAATTATTCTTCAGAAATCTTTTATGTAAAAAACTTGTATCGTTTAAACTTTGTATCCTTCAACCATCTCTTGTATCATTTAATATTTGTATCCTTCACACATCTCTTGTATCATTCAAACTTTGTATCACTTTCAGTGAAAATTGTATTCTTCATAAATAAATTAAATTTGTATTATTCAGAAATCTTTCTGTAAAAAACTTGTATCATTTAAATTTTGTATCCTTTAGACATCTTTGGTTTGCAGTAAATGTATCTTGTTACCCTTCATAAATTTTACTGTCATTAAGCTCATGTTTCATGTGGTAAATTAAATATTGTGATTAAACTCTTGTTTAATGCCACTCAATTTCTCCAATCGCCTTTCATTATGAGTAAAGATATGAAACTTATAGAGATATGCATCCCACTGCATTACTCCATTGTTGCACTCTATCTTCAAAGTGACACTCCGGGTCTCTTCTACCATAGACTTCATATACATGACACTCCAGGTCTCTTTTACCATAGACTTCAAATACATGAGTTTAGGAACAACTCAACGAGGGCTCTGAGCTCTGATACCACTGTGCAAGCCCAAATAAACTCCACAATAAAAAAACACAATGAAAAAGTAATGCTAAAATTACTTCCGGGTTTATTTTACCATAGACTTCAAATACATGAGTTTAGGAACAACTCAACCAGGTCTTTGATACCAGTGTACAAGCCTAAATAAACTCCACAATAAAAAAGTAATGATAATATTACTTATTTATACATGTGAAATCTAAGTATGAGAAAGTTGTGTCTGAGTAAGTAAAAACTGAATGCAAAACTAGTTACATATTATACAATATACAATAACAATGCCAAAAAATTATTTAACAATTTGTAAGTTATCTATTTTGATTCCTTAAATTCCTTAAAATAACATATAAATATTATTTGTATACCTAACTAGTACTAAATCAATACAATAAAGCATATTTGAAAAAAAAAACAATAAAAACATGTTATTTGGAGACTTAGCTAATACCAAATTAGTATAATGAACCATATAAAATAAAAATAACTATATAATCATGACTCTTTTCGTTGAAGAGCTAAAGAATTATTACACCAGCTCAATAAAATAAAATAAAAGCCTATATATCATGACTCTACTCTTTGAGTAGCGAAGGAATTATTACACAACCTCAATAAAACAAAATAAAAACACATCATGACTCTGCTAGTTGACAACCGAAGTAATTATTACACCACCTCGGCTGCTCTCTCTGTCTTCACCACACCTAAAATATCAATTTCATCGAGAATTACTACGCCTCCTCTCATCCTTCTAATAATTGCAGTACCTTCTCTCATCCTCCATTAAATTTGTGTCTGCCACGTCTCCACCACGGCCAAACCATCCTCCAATAAATTTGTGTCCGCCCCGTCTCCACCACACCCAAACTTTTGGGTCTCTGTCAATAATTACACCCAACTCCAACCAGACAAGAAATATTTACGCCGTAAGGCATTTCCCTTTGAAATGAATTGCCCCAGCCATCGTCGTGTCTTATTGTTCACCGTGGATTTGTGGTGTTAGATGATTGAACGAATTTTGATCGTTGATCGAAAAGTGAAATAATAAAATGGGGAGAAAAGGGGCAGGCAAAGCAGTTCGGTATGACTCTAAGTCCCTTCATTGTGTGGGTTCACATAGCACTTTGCTCTTAAAGGTATCGATTACCAGTTCGCGGAAGAGAATCACAGAGCTAAGAGCGAGTTGTTGCTGAAATCGAACCCTATTCGCAAGAATTTCGAAAGATCCATATGACCGAGCCATTGCTCGTTTTTGGGCTGCCTTTGTAGACGATAAGGTAATTTAGTTTATTCTTAGTAAGCACCTGCATTCATATCTCATCGATCCTTTCCTTATCTACTATTTGTGCCTTCGAAAGTTAAAAATATTATTTTTCTATTCAATAACTAGTGTTTCGCAGGAAAACCATATTTTGGAAGATGGAGATACTCAACTCTTCTACAAAATTTCAGAATTCGAAGTTAATGACTCTTTAACGATGTAATGCAATATTCTCAGCAAAATGTTTGAAAGAGGGTTTGAGTAGATGTTAACCCCAAATTTACTGAAGGCTCAGTAGTTCATGCCTTCTTTTAATTATGATTTAAAATGGATATGTTCACAAGGGATCTGATAGATTTTTGTAAACTCATGTTCAACCCCCAAATCTGTTCAAGGCCTATATGTTCACTTTTTATTTAAAAAAATTATGGGTTAAGATGGATGTGTTCTTTAAATTGTTTGGTTAATTCCTGCATATATTGCATATATTTCTTGCAGGGAGAAGTTCTTAGTACCGAGGTCTAAGCCTTTTGTGACTTTCATTGGAGATGATGCTAGGCAACCTGTTATCATAGGAAATGACACAGCAGCGGCTATAGGAATGGATGGTCTGCCAATGAAAACATTCCGCAGTGCCACTGTGGCTGTTAACTCTGATTATTTCATAGCCTATAACATCATATTTGAGGTTTATTTCAGAAAAATAACTGTGAAATTTAGGTCCTTTCCTACCTAGTGTTTCTATATGTCTAATTAAATTCACAATTCTTGGTTTGTATGTAGAACACAGCTCCTTATCCAAAAACTGGAAGAAATGGTGGCCAAGTTGTGGCCCTGAGAATCTCTAGCACAAAAGTAGCATTCTATAACTGTATCTTTTATGGAAATCAGGATACTCTGTATGATCACAAGGGCCTTCACTATTTCAAGAGCTTCTTCATTCAGGGATCTATGGATTTCATCTTTGGTTATGGCAAGTCACTTTATGCGGTACTCTTCTAATTGTACTGAGATCTAGATTAACTCATGCATATTTTGTCTACATTCTGGTAAAAAAAATTTGAAGGAAACCTAAATTCTCACCACACATGAGAAAGGCATGGGGCTAAGTAGCCTGTGCTCTGAAACCCAATATTCCTGCTGATTTCATGGTTGTTTACTGTCAGAATTTCCATATCAACTCAATAGCAAAAGGAGTTGCAGCTCTTACAGCCGAGAAAAGGAATAATGATTCACTCTCCATTGGTTTCTCGTTCCTAAACTGTTTAATATCTGGATCTGGGTTAGTTTACCTGGGTAGAGCTTGGGGTGATCATTCCAGAGTTGTCTTTATATATACTTACATGGACAAGATAGTCCTCCCAGAGGGTTCGGATAGTTGGGGTTGTCCTGACCGAGAAAGGTATGCATTTATGTAATCCTAATGTTGAGTTATAGTTTTTGGTAAATATTAACTAACATGTAGTAATTCTTGCGGTGCCTTGATTGAGAAAGGTATGCATTTTTGTAGTCATATTGCTGATAGATTGTTATTTGTTGTAATTCTCTGCAAATAGTAAATAGTATGTAGTAATTTAATGATTAGCTATCTATTTTATTTTATTAGATCAAATTAGTGTGATATTCAATGAAAAAAAAACAACCATTAACTCAATACATAATACTTAATATTTACTTTAACTCAATACATGATACTTAATATTTACCTTAATTTAATGATGTATATTATCTTCATATAGCAATTCGAGAAGGATTGTATATTATGGGCAGTACCAATGCAAAGGTCCTGGTGCAGACACAACGGGAAGAGTGCACTAGGGACATACACTAAGCGATGAGGAAGCCGCACCTTTTCTCTCCACCTCCTTCATCAATGGCCAGAAATGGCTAATGGGAAATCCAGACTCTAATTTAGGCTTGCACTGATCAGAAATGGCTAATGGTAAATCTAGATTCATTTTTAGGTTTGCACTGATCAGATTGTGATGAGCAAGCTCCCCATATGGGATTTGATAGGAAAATTGTTTGTTAGTGGCAAAAAGGCAAAGTGTTTGTAAGTGGCAAAATTTTTTCTATTCATCTATGTTAAAATCTTTAATTAAAGTTAAAAAACAAGTGCCTCAGATTTGAAATTCCTACCTGATGAATGTATATTGTATTTATTTATTCTACCTTCTACTTCTAAGTATACATCTCTAATAATAATTCTTTGAAATAACTGCTATCATTATAAAATCGCATCCAGGCTTTTCTGATAAACAAGATCATCCTCATGGATTCTGTACAGTTTTTTCTGGGTACACATTATTTGTATTCAATGATGAAAACCGCCTTGTTATGCTATAAAGAAGAGAAATCCAAGGGGCACGCATTTTCCAAATTTCTACAAATTTGCAGTACGATTCGCTTGGATTCACCTGAATGCTACCCACTACCACCACAACGGCTACACCTTTCAAACCTTTCACTATTGCCTTTTGTGAGGGCTATGGAGTTGAATTATGAATGAGTGGGTTTGAAGTGGCAATGAATAAATTCAATGGGTTCTCTTACTTTAGATAAACCCCGAAGGATGAGCCTCCTTGCCCTGGGAACTTAAGAAATATGTTAGTTGAAGGTGAACTAATTCCTTGATGGGTTGCAACTTTTAAACATGAATCAAATCAAAATGATCCCCACATAGTAGATGAGGCAATTAAAATGGATAAGTATTATGAGAACCAATGAAAGAATTGGGATGATTTTTACAAGAAGTGGAAGTAGGAAAAAAACAATAATAAGGTTATAGGCTCTATTTTTTTTATATACCTACAATGCTCCCTAGCTAAACCTAATTGCTCAAAGTAGGACACAATACACAAAAAGTCATAAGGAAGAGGAAAAGAATATTGAAATGAAAGAACACTGGAATCTTCCTCATTATCGGTACTAAAGATCCTCTGCATACATGCCAATGAAGTCCTTGTTGCTATTTTGTTGAACACATATCTAGCATGTCCTTTGGTAGCAATTCTGCATGCACCATTAAAAGAATTTGTGTAGTCATATTGCTAATAGATTGTTATTTGTTCTAATTCTCTTCAAATAGTAAATAGTATGTAGTAATTTAATGATTGGCTATCCATTTTATTTTATTGGATCAAATTAGTGTGATATTCAATGGAAAAAAAAAACAGCCATGAACTCAATACATAATACTTAATATTTACCTTAACTCAATACATGATACTTAATATTTACCTTAATTTAATGATGTATATTATCTTCATATGGAAATTCGAGCAGGACTGTATATTATCGGAAGTACCAGTGCAAAGGTCCTGGTGAAAACACAACGATAAGAGTGCACTGGGGACATACACTAAGCGATGAGGAAGCCACACCTTTTCTCTCCACCTCCTTCATCAGTGGCCGGAAATGGCTAATGGGAAATCCAGACTCAAATTTAGGCTTGCACTGATCAGAAATGGCAAATGGTAAATCCAAATTCATTTTTAGGTTTGCACTGATAAGATTGTGATGAGCAAGCTCCCCATATGGAATTTGATAGGCAAATTGTTTGTTAGTGGCAATTTTTTTTCTATCCATCTATGATAAAATCTTTAATTAAAGTTAAAAAACAAGTGCCTCAGATTTGAAATTCCTACCTAATGAATGTATATTGTATTTATTTATTCTACCTTCTACTTGTAAGTATACATCTCTAATAATAATTCTTTGAAATAACTGCTATCATTATAAAATCTCATCCAGGCTTTTCTGATAAACAAGATCATCCTCATGGATTCTGTAAAGTTTTTTCTGGGTACACATTATTTGTATTCAATGATGAAAACCGCCTTGTTATGCTATAAATAAGAGCAATCCAAGGGGCACGCCTTTTCCAAATTTCTACGAATTTGCAGTATGATTCGCTTGGACTCACCTGAATGCTACCCACTACCACCACAACGGCTACACCTTTCAAACCTTTCACTATTGCCTTTTGTGAGGGCTATGGAGTTGAATGATGAATGAGTGGGTTTGAAGTGGCAATGAATAAATTCAATGGGTTCTCTTTCTTTAGATAAATCCCGAAGGATGAGCCTCCTTGCCCCGGGAAGTTAAGAAATATGTTAGTTGAACGTGAACCGATTCCTTGATGGGTTGCAACTTTTATACATGAATCAGATCAAAATGATCCCCACATAGTAGATGAGGCAATTCAAATGGATAATTATTATGAGAACCAATGAAATAATTGGGATGATTTTTATAAGAAGTGAAAGTAGGAAAAAAACAATAATAAGGTTATAGGCTCTATTTTTTTTTATATACCTACAATGCTCCCTAGCTAAACCAAATTGCTCAAAGTAGGACACAATACACAAAAAGTCATAAGGAAGAGGAAAAGAATATTGAAATGAAAGAACACTGAAATATTCCTCATTATTGGTACTAAAGTCCTCTATGTACATGCCAATGAATTATTTGTTGCTATTTTGTTGAACACATATCTAGCCTGTCCTTTGGTAGCAATTC
>APFE031083821.1:40274-50613 GCA_000404065.3 Pinus taeda
GGAAGCTTCTAGCTACTTAGGGTGTTTAAACTCCCATGAATGATTTATTGGGTTGGGGATGTCGTAACATTTTCTTGGTAAAATAATACAGTTAAAATTTTTGAGCTTTTCCAGAAATCCACCAGCTTTATTGGCTGATCTTATTCTCATAGCAATTGGTATATGGCCCAAAGATTTTTTCACTATATTCTTTGCATCATAGTCGAGCTGTATTCAAGATATTATAGGGTTGTATTACTCAACGATTATCAATGGCATACCTTAGTGTTAGTACTATGATGGGCATTATCACCTTTTGTTTCATCTATCACACAATGTTTTTAATTGCACCAACAAAAGTCATTGAATTGTAGTCATGACAATGCTAGGGTTCTGTAATTAATGTGAGGCATATATGTTCATAGAAATGAGATGGAATAGTGAATGGATGGGCAAGCAATATTCTATTTGCACTTCGTTTTATGATTGTGATATTGTCAATGGAAACTAGATTAAACTTCCTCATTGATCATATCAAATATCTCCTAGGAATATGTTTTATTTCCAAATAGAAGTAGATATTTTATAATTCTAATTAATTAGTCATTCACCAGTGGAGAGAACTCAAGGATGGATCTTCTTACAATCCTTAGTTTTGGTATTGAATTCACTAGTTGAAAGGGCATTTTCCAGAGGCCAATCATGATTCCGACTGCCATCTTAGTTACATTGCAAGGATAAAAGGATGACACATTTGTAATTTATTTGTCTCGATTTGCTTGATTTCGAGAAGCTTGACAACAAGTTATAGAAAGCATCAAGAGATTTGCAGATCCACAAACCTTAGTAATTGTATATATGTTAATGCTGCATTGAGATATTGGGGCTCTGAAATTTAAGTTGGAGCTCATGTATATGGTACATTCTACCCAACCTCCCCTTCTTATAGAATCTGGATAAATCAATATATCAAATGATGATACACTTTTCCTATAGTGACTGCAAGTGTCTCTTTTTTGTCAATGGATTCTACAATAAACTAGGACGTTGCCTTCAAATATTTGAATGCAGATGCAAAAAAATTTCTTACAATGAACAACGACAGTGGGAGAAACATATCAGCAGTGATATTTGATCAAACCAATAATGAAAATATGGCTAAGTTGTGAGCAAAGGTAGATGTGTGGACAACCAGGGTCCAGTAAGATGAAATTAGTGAAGGTTGAAAGAAATGTAATATGCAATTTTTTTTTTCCAAAGAAAAAAACGGTAACTTTTTATTAAATAAATGATGAAAAGTTACACTAGCTGATGCACTGAATCATTCCGTAAGCTGCCTCAAGGGCTCATGTGCTTTCGCACCCCACGCAACGTTAGAGAACTAACTTGCACAAATAATAAGAAAAGAGAGAAGAAATAGAGGAAAGAGGAGAGAAAAGGGGCAGAAAAACTGAAATCCGGCAGTGAGTAGGACTCACGCTTCAAGTTTTTCTCCCTTTTTCTTTTCGACCTTACGCCACTCTCCTTGAGAGGGCTCGATCGAATCAATGACTATCTGTGTTTCTGTATTATGAGGGCCAGATTCTTTGTCTGAGTCTGAAGTATCTGATTGATGGTGTCGTTTGTTGCCTCCCGTGCTAGGATCCATGCTAGACTTCTCTGCCTTGTTGACTGATGGGGTTTCCTTCTGATTCTCCATTTCTTTTGATACCTCGGTCTTCTCTGCTGGGTTCTCTTCCTCTGCTGCTTCTGATTCTTCGTCCTCTGATTCTGGGGGTGAAAAATGCCATCATTTTTTCTACTTCCCTTTCTGCTTCTTTTTAATCTTGGCTTCTGGACATGAACTTTGTAAATGTCTTGTCTGCCTACAGAGCCTGCATCTGAAGGCGGTGTTTTCATAATCTAGTACCTATAACTAGTTCTTTTGTTTGTAGACCATCCTTATATTGTCCAGCAAACCTTTACTTAGATCTACTTCCACACAGATCCGTGCGAAAGTGTAGATCCTTTCATCGATTCTTTCCAGATCTTTTTTGACATATTTCCCTATGTTGTTCACAATGCTTTCCAGCACTCGTTCGTGCCAGAAGTGCAGTGGAAGATTTTATAGTCTAAACCAGACTGGCATTTTTTTTACAGTCATTTTATTTGGATCAAAATCTGGGAACCATGGGGTCATAAACAACCCCGATGTTCTCCAAAACCATGGCCCTGAACTTATGACTGTATCTCTAACTTCCTTGGATGTAAATTTTACTATGAAAAACCCTTTTGAACATAGGTGAATATCAAATTCCATGGTCCAGCTGGTGAAGATCCAATGGAAAAGATCCAAGGGTTTAGGCCAGAAACTGTTGAAACGGCAAATTAGAGCTTGTGTTTCATAGGCCCTAACAACATCATCAATCCCTGATGAATCTAAGTTTAAAGCTGGGGTTTTCTCTGACTGATCAACAATGTATGGCCCGGGCATGTGTCCGCCTTGCTTTGGTGAGAGCCCTGAATTCCTGCTGCCCTGTAAAATGTTTTTGAAGGATAAACCTCCCTTGGTATGGTGCTGGGCTGCAGTTTTTTTCCCCTTTTCTCCCCCTGAGGAGCTTGTCTGTCCCTGAGGCAGAGCCCCCCCTCTCAATCTGAAGTTTAACGTAATGATTGATCCTGGCCCGATCTCATAACTTTCCAGCGATCTACAGTCCTGGAGGGACCGCCTGCCACTGACCAGATGTTGGATCTGGACTGGGAATCCCATTTCTATCCATATTTGTTGTTTCAACTGCAAGGAGGTGTCTCCTACATGAACCCATACTAAACGAGATTTCCCCTGAGGGGTATTAATCAAAATCTGAAAGAAAAAATTTGTTACCTGCTCTGTTTGTAGACAAAGATCTAGATCTAGCTCTGTTTTGGTTCGATTTTCCTTGTGCATGTCTAGATCATCCGATACCCAGCTTGATATGTGATTGGAGCCTTTGATCTGCTATCTGGGATCATAGAGAGTTGGATCGCGTAGATCCAAGTCGAAACTACCAAGATTGCGTCCATGCGATATGGGGGAAAGCAGATCTGCAACATGCAGTACCCGCCAGCCGATTTTCCTAGCGATCTGGGTTTGACGAGCCCTGATCCCTAACCACCAAGCTTTTCGATGGCTTCCTTGTTCGAAATCGTAGCTTGGTTTTTCGTTATACTGCCACAGAAAACCCTCCTCGTGGATCCACGCAGAGATGGGTGTTTCTGTTTGAGCCCCCGCCACTCATTCTCGTTGCAGAACTGTGTTTTGTTCCCATTCCAGGGTTAACAGCATCCATCTGACCGAAGACCCTTCAGGAAAGCAGCCGCCCTGATCTGGGAGCTTTTGAAACAAAGAGGACCATTTCACTGAAGGCGTCGTCAGCTTCCTTGCATCGTTAACTGATAGCCCATACCCTGGATCGTGTTCAGGTCCTGAGCCTGATTTGGGGGCCGAAGCGGTAGCAGCACGAACCCTGCACAAGCAAACCCTAACCATCGCCATCGCTCCTCTCTACCCATGTAATATGCAAAGTCAGAGAGATAATATTAGAAATTTACAATTGCAGTCACGGTTGACAGAGCCAAGAGGTTTGTTTTTGCTCGGTGTTTTGGTGACCAAAATGCAGTATAAAAAGAGGACGAATTCACTAGGTTAGATCCATGATTTTTCTGAGAATTTACCAACCAAGTCGCAATAAAAGGGATCACATTTTTAGTTGGCAAGGCACCCATCAAATTATTATATTGAAGGGCCACAAAATGACGTTGATAGAGGCACAATTTTGCTAGGGAAGCAGCAACCAAAACACAGTAAATTTTAGCACAAATTAGCCGTGGAAATTGGTATGATTTCGCTTAGTAAAAGGTTCATTGAATCTGCTGTTTGAGGGGCCATTAAATTGTAGTGGTTTGTGCAATGGTTTGTAGAGAAAACTGGAAGAGACACAAATAAGAACTATGTTCGAAAATAGCCAAGAAAATGGCTAACCTAAGAGGATCATAAATGTGCCAGAAATATGAAATTTTGTTCAAGTCAATTTGGAGTATGGTTTATTTGGGTTTCAAGTCAACTAGGTATAGATTGTGAATTGGTGAAGCTCACCACTAGGGAACCACCCCACGCAGTTCCACTTTTTTGTTTTTGTCATCCCACTTTTCAAATCTCAGCAGCAGACTGAGAGTGCCAACTAGCAAATATCCATGTGTTGAAAAAACCAACCATGTCACCAAGAATCAAACACAAGTGCATGCCAAGAAAGACTAAGTGCACCCAGGAAAAGAACTTATGAATATCAAATGCACAATGCATCCAGTAAAGAGATGAACACATTTCCATATATATGTTTTAAAAAATATTTTAGTGTTGGAACTTGGCAGGTTCATGCTTCTTTGTGAGATTATATAAATGTATTGTTTTAGCATCGTTGGTGGTAGATTTATGCAACATATTTGATAATTTAAGTTTAACAGATTTGCCTTTTCTTTTCCTACAAAGAATTTGCTCTTCATATGTGCTAGAGTTATTGGGATATTCTTTAGGAACCACCAGGCATGCAAATTTATATTTTTAAATCCCTAATTCTCATCATTTGCAGATTGTTCGTCTGCATCTATGCAAGAAGACAACTTAGCTTCAAAACATTTGTAAGACAGAAAATGCAAATTTTAGCAAATATGGAGCTAATAATAAACGCCCTGTGGTGTCAGAACATTGTTTTCTTGGTTTCCTTTGAGCAATATCATTAGAGAGCCATATATTCTTCAAATTGGTGAGGGAACTTCAGCCCAATGCATCAATGGCTTCATGGGATTAAATTTTCCTCTTCCAATGGTAGCAGATTTGTTCAACATATCTGACCATTGAAGTTTAACAGATTCGCCTTGCCATCACATTCATCTCCTCCAAATTCAACTGAATTTCTTAATGCTCTCTCATTTTCTTCCTGCAATCCTTCGAGAAAGCTTCCTATTTCCACAACAATCTAAGTGAAGATGGAACAGTAGCATTAAGAATTTTTGAAGTCAGTTTGCCCTTATTTTCTTATTTCTTTGGGAAATAAATTGGGGTTTATTAACATATTCCTAATTATTCACTGCATATCTTTGTACACAAAGCAAGTTCGTTTGGAAGGGCATCAGTCTAAATACAAAGAGCAGTTTGCCCTTATTTATTAATTGTTCGGTTAGGTTGGATAAAGAACCATATAGAAGATGGAAGCAGAATTTCAAGAAACCAGTTCTCTTTGTATATTTTGGAAAATCCTCTAAAGACCGAGGATTAGGCATCAACTAGAGAGACAATTTATTTGATATGGTTTATAAAAAAATATGTGCTTCTACTAGCATGGGAAGACAAGGTGGAGGAGCCATGTTCTGGCAGCTGATGGTAGAAGGAATGAGCTCATATAGAGATATAGCAATTGCTTTTTAATTGAGTGACTCAAACTCATGTTTCTTTAGGTTGAAGGTAAGGCCACTAAAGTGGAAAAAAATGTGATGCCAATAATCAGAGGGATTGTTATAAGAAATTTAATATTCCAAGAAGAGGAGGTAGTAGTAGATTCTAAATAAATTAGCAATGCAACAACATAAATGTTTGCAACAAATTTAGAGAGATCCACCTTGTTGAATAATGCATACACTACATGGATAATGTATTTCCACATTTTATGCCTTACGACGTTTTCTTTGCAACATCTGGTGCAAATGCTAGTTACATATCTGTGGAACCACGGTGTCGTCTATGCTCATCGCTGGATAATCTACCTGATTAAATCTAACTGTAGTCATATATTCCTGTATTAATGACTCGACCAACTTGTAAATATTGGTTGCCCTCCCACCATCCCTCCGTTCCGTGCTGAGACTTTGGGGTTGCACTGAATTGCACACCGTTTCACCCTTCCAATAATCAAAGAAGGATTTGACTTTATATATTTTTATTAACAAATACATATTTTTAATTATTAAATCAATTGAATTAAAAATGATACATGAGTCTTAAATATATGCTTTTTTTATTAAAATTTTATATTAGAAACAGACGACTCTTTTAGAATTTGATAACTTGAAAGCAATTAAATTTCACGAGGAATTGCTTGTCTTTCTTTTCGTATTGATTCATGGAATTCCTTTAGAATATAATTTATTTAAGGGGATTAAACTACCCTAGATTCATGTCAGTTTGATGTTATAAAAAATTTTATTGATATGTTGATACTAAGCATTTGTCTTAATAGGTGGGGAAATATTAAGGAAAAATGTACTTATTACATTTTATCTAATATTTTTTCCTACCTCTTTCCACTTTTTACTTAGTTATATTGGATAAAATATAATACTATAATATTAAATTTCACTCAATATTTCTCCTCAACTATAAAATTAGTAGAAGTGAAAGGAAATATGTGGTAGAATGTAATATTTTTGGTGAGGTGTGACCTAAAATATTAGGTAAATTTGTTATTATATTTTAGTTAGTATTTCCGCCCACCCCTTGCCACTATTTAGTAGGTGGTGGTGGTTATAAATATTGGGTAACATCTAATATTGTAATATTATGTTTATGTAATATTTCCCTTCACTAATTCACTTTTTGCATCAAGAGTGGCTCTATAGCCCAACGTAAGGCACATGTGTAGATGTAATGTAAGTAAACATTTGTAATTTCGGCTCAAGTGTAATCAACATATTTGTAATAATTAATGTAGATGTGTTTTGTCTATAAATTTAATTAATAAGTGGACAAAAACTTAATATTTAGAATATCACAAGATTTCTAATAATGAATATTGACCATGGATATTATTAACTTGTAAGTAGGGTTTTTTACAATACCATGGGCCAATACCCACAAAAATAGAGAGGGAAAGGAGGGAAGAAAATTATAATACAATGGGCCATCCAGACTTTTGATGATTATGTTATGGATCTAGGCTTTTAATTATTCTGTTACAATACCGTGTGTCAATACCATGGACTATGAATACCACATGCCCAAAAATCGTAACTTATTTCAAAATCAAAATATTTTACAAATACTTTATTTAATTAAATTTTACAACATTTTTTGCAAAAGGGTTATAATTATTTTTGAAGTATATCTAAACTCTCCATCAGCTCTACTACTAACAATATTCCCATAGAGATTAAATGGAGGTTTTAATAAATTAGAAAATGAGAACACTTTTACATATACATATGTAAAATTTATATCATATAAATAATATTATAAAGAACTATGATGGATGCCTCTTAACCAATGAACCAAAAGCAAAGTGATTCACAATGATAAAGGAAAGACAATGCATGAGTTTTTAAAGTTTTTTATTATTGTATTTTTTTAACATGATTAATCCAAAATATAGGTTTAATTTTTACAACCAGTTTTTTTTTATTTTTTTAACACAATAAAATTGGATCATATTTAAGAAAGGAGAGTGATATGGAAGGGGGAATATAGTGGGGGGGTGGGAAGGGAGAGATAGGATAGGGAGCAATGAGAGAGAGAAAGGATGAGAGAGACGAGGGCGAGAGAGGGAGGCCAAGAGATGGATTTGGAGGGGGAAAGAGAGGAGTGAAGAAAAAAGATATTGAGAGATAGAGGTGGAGAGATAGGGTGTGACAAGGGAGGGATGAGGATGGAATGAGGGAGAGAGGAGATGATCAAAGAGAGAGAAAGTGAGAGGATAAAGATAGGGAAAGAAGGGTAAGAGACACACAAGGAGACATAAATACGGAGGGGGGATATGGGGAGAGAGAGAAGAAGAGAGGGAGGGAGATAGTGATAGAGTTGGAGGGTGGAGAGAAGGGGAGAGAGAAGACGGAAAAAGAGAGAGGACTTGAGAGAGAGGAGAGAGAGAGGAGGAGAGAGAGATGGAGTTGGAAGGGAAAGAAATACATAGAGAGTGAAAGGTAGAGAGAGGGTGGCAAGGGAGAGGCATAGAGAGAGAGAGAGAGGGGGGGAAGGGGAGAGGGAGGAAGAAAGAGATAGATAAATATGAAGAGAGAGTGTGTTTGTTTTTGGGGTGAAAATGAGAGACATAGAGAGATAGCGATATAGATCGGGCAAGGGAGAGGGTAGAAGATAGAAGCAAAGAGAGGGAGGGAGGAAGAGAGATAGGTGGGAGATAGAGATATAGATGGAGGGGCAGAGAAAGATAAGGGGAAGAGGTAGAGAGGGAAATGAAGCGGGAGAGATAGATATATAGATAGATAGATTGATATGGGGGGATAGAGAGAGAGCATGACATGCGTTTAGGGGTTTGTGATAGAGAGACAAATAAGGAGAGATGGAGGGAGGTATAGATATAGATGGCAAGGGGAGAGAGGGAAGAAGAGAAAGATAGAAAAATAGATGGAGAGTCAGATAGAGAGAGACGAGGGAGAGAGGGAGGGGAAAAGAGAGAAGGAGAGGGGGGGGAGATAGACACATCATGGAAGGTTGAGAGAGAGGGGAGAAGAAAGAGACACGCATAGAAAATACATACATAGAAGTTACATCTAGAAAGTCATGAATATTTCGGATTTTCACTAAAAAAGATTTACTTATTTCAATGAGTTGTTGATTTCTAATCCTATTTAATCACATGTACTATATGCATTGATTTCAGTGTAGCTGTCAATTTATAATCCTATTTAATACCTTACACTAGATGCATTGATCTCGGTGTTGATGTTGATTTCTACTTCTATTTGATTGCTTGCACAAGATGCATTGGTTTCAGTGTAGATATTGATTTCTAATCCTATTTGATTGCTTGCACTAGATGCATTGATTTCAGTATAGATGTTGATTTCTAATCATATTTAATACCTTGCACTAGATGCATTGATTTCAGTGTATAAGTTGATTTCTATTGATATTTGATTGCTTGCATTGGATGCATTGGTTTCAATGTAGATATTGATTTCTAATCATGTCTGATTGCTTGCACTAGATGCATTGATTTCAGTATAGATGTTTATTTATAATCCTATTTGATTGTTTGCACTAAATGTATTGATTTTAGTGTAGATGTTGACTTATGATTTGATGCACCTAGATGTATGATGTGCATTAATTTCAAAGTAATTAGATTAATAGTGTGCATTGATTTCAATGTAAGCACATTACAACCTCCTCCATCTATATCTCTATCTCCCATTGTCTCTCCTTCTCTATCACTCTGTCTCACCCCCTAAACATACACACTCTTTCTCCATATCTATCTATCTCTCTCTCCCTCTCTACCTCCCTTCCCTCCCTCTCTCTCTCTTCCCCTTCTCTCTCTCTCTAACATTTCTCTCTCAATATCTATATCTCTTCCTCCTTCCTTGTCTTAGTCTCTGTCTTCTTCCCTCTTTCCCCCCATCTATATCTCTATCTCCCCTTGTCTGTCCTTCTCACCCCAGAAACATACACACACTCTCTCACTGTAAGCACATAAAAATTATTCATGGCATGCATTGACTTATGTGTTATAATAATTCAACCATAAATACAATATTTGAATTTTCATCATAAATAAAATGTTTTCTTATATGAAATGTTTGCTTCTTGAAATTATAAACTATTTATAATTGGCTATATTCTTATCATTCCCATTTCCCATCATTCAACATTGTTAATTACTTTGCATTCAAAATAGGTAATAGAAAATGACTATTAATATTGGAGATGTTTTTTATTATAATAGTTCAACTTAAATATTTTAATGGTCTATGATTCCAACTACTCTTTTCATATGATCGAATTGAGAAAATGGAAAAAATAGTAGGTGTGACAATAGGAACAGTAAAAGAAAATTGTAGTTTCAAATTGATGATTGTTTGTAGTTGACTATATTTTTATTATTCACATTTTTTATAAATTAATGATTGTTTGCAGTTGACTATATTCTTATTATCCACATTTTCTATCAATCAAAATTTTTACATTGACAATTTGCACTCAAAATGTTTATTTCATCATTTTTCATCATTCAAGTTACTGAGAGTCTCTCTCATCTCAGGAAATTGATGTAACTAAACAAATTTTAAATTAAATTGAGCAAAATAATCTTAGACATATTTATCATATTTCAAATGAGAAAAATAATTAGATGTTCAGCAAATTTTATATGACCCCACATTACTAAAACCAGCCTAGATCCATCTTAACACTGTATCTATCGAGCCGAGAGGGATCAAATCTCTAGAAGTGCAAACCTTTCCTCAAGTTTTGCAGTCAAAAACTAAGTTTTCACCTCAAGAGATTTGATCCCTTTCAGGCGCTTGATAGATCTGGTGTTAAGGTGGATTTAGGTTGGTATATAAAATTGGAAAATAGATCAATAATAACAATTTAATACAAATAACAACGTAATAT
>APFE031083822.1:0-15151 GCA_000404065.3 Pinus taeda
CAGCTGACCAAGTGACAGCTACGACAAGAGCTAGTACTTGTGCATACAACATCGTCGCTTCCAAGTTTGTACGAACTACCGGGTTGATAAAATTAAGAGACAGGAAGCCCCAGGAGTTGTAGCATTATTGCTACAATACTGGGGCTCACCACCACCTGATTGTGATGTAAAAGGCTCTATATTATAACTCTGGTTAAGAGTTGAGGTAGTCAAACTTAACCACTAGTAGGCTATCGAGCTGTGTTATAACCAGGCCAATAAGAGGAAGAGGCATTCCATCCTTCTGAGTCCATTTGTTCCATAACTCAGTCAAAATAGCCAAGAGGGATAGGAGGTAGAGCACACAGAGAAGATTTGTGCATTGTAATAGCCCTCGGGCCATAGGCCATACTTCTTTGTACCTGCAAACATATTTCCAAACAGAGAAAGAGAGCGGAGTGACCTCTCCTTCTAGTTGGGTTTTTTCCCAAAAGGGTTTCCCAGAGCATATCTTATGTCTTATGTGTGTGCATGAGCTTTTTATTTTGTCATTATTTATTTTCTGCATAATTTCCATTCACATGCATGCACAAATTATAGTAAAATATCAAATTTGGAAATTTAATAAAACTGTAATAGTGTAGAATTTCATATTTCTAATATAATATTATCATATTTGTTGTGACAATTTGTCGAGTGGACTATCCACAACAGTTTACAGATCAATACCTAAGTGTGTAGGTTGGTTTATATAAAGGAGATTCATGGAGAGCTTCGAGAGATATAATACATTTTGAAAGCTTCCATAATCAAGGTCCACTCTCCCTTCTCTGCATACTCTCATAGGTATGTTGTCTCCCATCAACATAGGTAATGTTTAGTGCAAGGTACCAAGGAAGAAAAATAATGCTTTGATGTAGTCACATGATTAGAGGTGCCTGAGTCTAAGATCCATATATTTAATGATGAAGCGATAATAGTCAAAACATGACCCTTAGCTCGATCATATAATGTCTCATCTTCAATGTTCTTCTTAATATTGTTTGGTATGAAATCTACAAGATTGTATTGTTGAAGTACTTTTTCCATAAGATAAATCATCGTTACCAAACAAGAGATTTCTAGATGAAATTATCTTTTACAATAATTACACTTTATTCTCTCATTATTTCTACTCTTGGGGGTTCGTAGTCTCCTTGGTGGAATCAATGCTCTCTCCATCTACATGATTAAGATCCCTTGAATTAGCTTGTTTTGTTCTTGAATTAATGATTCCTTAGAGTTATTCAAAGAAGGAATCTCCCATTCTTTTCCCATGGAGAGCTTAGTAGTGCGAAAAGAAGAAACAAACATTAAATACTTGTGTCCTAGTTTTGAAAGAACTAGAAGAATAAGCTACTCTTCCTTTCTATCAATGCCACGAGATTTTACCTATTGAAGCAAAGTCTTGAACCCAAAGAAGAAATCATGTAGGGTCTCGAAGTTACTTGGGTTCAAATATGTAAGTTCATTTTCTAGTTGATGTCCTCTCAACTTATCGGACCCGCTAAATAAACACTTCAACTTGTTCCATACTTCGTTGGGAGTCGAGTAAGCTTCAACATGAAAGAACAATTCTCGAGAAATGGACAAGCAAATAATCCCATTAGCCTCATCCATTTTGTTGAAGTACTTTTCCTTATCCACAATTGAACTGGGTTCAACTTCAATCCCTATAGTGACTCTATAAAGCCCCTTACTTCATAGCATAAGTAGGATCTTGGGCTTATACTCAAAGTAGTTAAATGGAGTAAGAATCACACCAATTTGAGTTGATCCATTCTCTTTGGGTTGTTAAATCTTGTATTACCAACAATAAATGTTAATGTTCCTCACAAACACTCTAATGCTCCAATAGAATGTTGGATTTTAAGCACAAGCAAAAGATCCAGTTGTATAAAATATACTACACTAGCAATGGCAAGACAAGAAATAAGAGAGAATGAAATTGATCTCAAATAAACTAACTAGCTCAAAGAACCAATTTAAATTACTTCAGTAATTTTGTGTATGTTATTGCTTAACATGAATACATATTTATAACACTCCCTTGAGAGCGAACCAATGGGCACTATGTTGGGATTCCGCAGTGTATGCACATAGAAACTAAAAAAATACTTTACCCTGTTTGGTAAACTAGTCTAATAATAAGGTTTTAGGGGCTAAAATAGGGTAGAAGTCAATAATATAGTTGACTAAGGACATAATTAGTAAAAAATAAGTGAACTAAAGAAGGAACTCACACATGCAACTCCTAACTCCAAAATAACAAGAAAACACCATAAACTAGACTAAAAGTCAAAGGATAAGGTGATAATGTGAGTGGATAAGGTTGTGGATAAGGCAATTTCCCAAAATAAGAGAGAAAGTGTGCATTATTATTGAGAATCCTATAGATAAGATAATGCACACTTATGGACAAGAAATAGTCATTCCAATGCCCTATCATTGCCTAATGTGCAAAAGTGGTCAAAAGTAATCCTAATGTGCATGTACTCCCACAAACATCTAAAATAACTTGTTGGTGGTCCATAACGGTGCAAAAATTCATTCTTTATAGATGCCTTTAAGGTCATGGGCCATTGACATGTTTCTTTATCTTTATGGAAGACAAGGTCATAACCAATCAAAAACAATTTCAAGTTAATTCAACTGATCATTAATATCATATAGCTTGAGTATGCCTAATGGTTAAGAGCAAGTGTTTCCTCCTAATAGGTCACAAGTTCAAATGTAGAGGGGGTAGAGTATATATGCCTCCATAAACTTTAGTAGTCAAATCGTTGTGTGAAGTTAGATCCCTTATCCTACAAACAAGAGAGTCTCATATACTAATTTGATGTTTAACTTGGTTGTGACCTTAAACTTGAATTATTATTATCACTATTATTATTATTATTACATCTACAAAATACTTATATCTCATTTAACCCTCATTAATATGAAAAACGAAGAAATATGTAATGTCAAAAGATAAATATTAAAACTTAATCATAGTTCAACGTTATACCTAAAATACATAAATTTATACTATATAATATTAATTGAAAACATGTCATTGAATATGTTGGTGAGTTAAGCCATTTATTATTAATGAACCACAAACTGGTATTTTCTCTTTTAAAAGAATAATTTAAAAAATGCAAATGATTACTTCCGTGCAACGGGATCTAAATGTGAATATATCACGAATCGATGGCAGTTAATTATGTCAAATATTTTATGTAATTGTCAATGTGTTTCTCTTATGGATTTGTCGCAATTCGATTGTACGATAGTTTATGTGTTGGCATGGTTCTCTTCATTCTACTCCGTAGTAGTTTCAATTCAATATCAAAACAGTTCATTGAAAGTAAAGTTTACGTGATACTTTATATGGTGATGCTTCGGGAGTAAGTAATCCTCGTGAATATAAGATTAATCTTTTTGGAAAATTTTGGTATTCTCAATTATATCTTTTAAATAATTTTTTTTAGTTATAGAATTTTTAAAACTATTGGGCTATTATTTTTGTCCATACAATAATTTTAATTTTTTGTTTTGTTTGTTTTTGTTTTTGTTTTTGTTTGTTTTTTTTTTTTTTTCAAAGTTAAACTTTGATTTAAAAAAAAAAAATTGAGGTTGACATAAGCTCGCCGCTAGCACCAGGGCTACACAACCCGAGGGCCTATGTCAGCCTCTACGAGGCGTGTTGTGTTTAAATTCACTGTTTACTAATACATTCAAATCTGTTTTAAATTTGAAAGAAAAATTGGTACGATGATGTGGATGGCAAAGGATAACGGGAATGGATGACAGAGCAGTGGAACATGTTGCATGGTTAGACATCGTGATAATCTTGTTGTTCCTTTCCTCTACAGGGAAATATCTATGCAGGAAGGAGAAACTCCTTATTCTCACACGGGCTCCTCCTCTTCGAGTGCAGAGGTTGAAATGGCAATATGTATATATGTATATACTTTATACATTTTCTAACCATTGTTTTTATAATGTAACTAGGTTATTGCAGCAAATACCTTTGTAACACTTTTTCTCTACTAAAATCTTTTCATTCTTGTATAAATTTATCACAAATACATGGGATGAGGGGAAATTCATGCAACATTTCTCAACAATGACTTGCAGAAGGAGGAGGTTACAACTTTTGACGACCTGTTATTTAAATACATATTGTCTACTTGGTGAATAATACAATAAATTTTCTCTTTAAAAAAAGAAGGGTCGAAGGAAAACCCATTGTAGTGGAGGAGTCTAATAAATCATTCAGCCTAGTGGATTTCCTTTTTTTTTTTTTTCTTTTTTCTTTTTTTTTTTAACAAAGTCGATTACTTTTGTATTATAAAAAGGAAAAGGACTCAGTGCTATTACATTTCGGGAACAACTGGTCTTCGAGAGAGGTACAAAATGGGCATGCAGTCCCTACCTCATCCTTTAGGGCCTTGATTTTGAAATTTTGGAAATTTAGGAAAACATATTGTCTAACAAACTGCCCAAGCAACAAACAATATTTACAAAGCATAGGAAGATGATTGCATGAAGTTCACCAAAATTGATTCACTGACTCTTCTGGCTGTTGTCCTCTTTTCTTGCTGTACCTTGATGAAGTCTCTTCTTGCTGGCTTTGATTCAATGAGTTGATATATTCCATAGCATCCTCTAAGTGCTTGCACTTGTCCTTCAGTTCTTCAATTTCTGCTCTTTGCTTGTCTGTTTCACTTTGTTTATGGACATTTATAGTCTTCTTCTCTGATAACAGATATTTGAGAGTTTGGATAAAGCATCCTATCATAAATCTATTCGCTCGACACATCGAACAACTCTTATTCTTTTCCACTTTTTCAAGTGGGTTACAAGACATTTTTTCTTTCTAGTTTGGTCTTTCAATACAATTGTTTTTGCTTAGAGAAGGACCTCTTTGCTGGAGTTGATGACTTCCTTTGTTTCTGTTTCTTTTGCCTTCTATCTATCCTATTTGCGCTATCTAATTGGTTTTTTTGTTGATCTGGCAATGTTGCTTGTACTGAATCTTCCATTTGCTGATATAGTGCTGGTTGATGGCCTGGTTGTGAGAAATTTGAAGAGGGAAACTATTGAACTTAGGAACAAAGAGCTGGAAATTGGATTTGAAGGTAATGCGAGGATGGATGGGATCGTAAGAAAATGAAATGTGTCTCAGGTAGGTTCTATGAGGCTGGTGATCAAACAACAGAGTATCGCTTAAGTATTTAACAATCCTAGAGCTGATAAGTGGGTTACACTGAGGATGGCAACTAAGACATAACACAGAGCTTCTTTCTTGAGAATTTAGCTGGGGGAGAATTTCTCTCTCTGTTTCTACGAAATGGAGTTTGGTGCTAAGGATGATATACAGATGGGGAAGAGTATATAAGACCGTAATGCGGCTCAGGAGAAGACTATGAGACCGCTTATCGGGCAACACAACCACACTAGCACTTTTATCAGTCCTTAAACCAAAAGGAAGGAAATAATGTAAATACCAACTATGAATTATGACGATGCTGTTACCTTGATTCTATTTCTGACTCTTATTGGTTTTACCCAGCTTGTAGTTAGCTCTTTGCTTCTACACTCTTTCCCCTTATCTCTTATGTTTTCACTATGACACTCTCTCTCTGCATTGCCAATTGCTGTGTATTCCTTTGCTGATACTTCGATTTATAGCTGTTTGTGTCTTGCATTAACCTGTTACTGTGGGTTTGGTAATCACTGCTTTCTCTAGTGCGATCGTGCCCAAGATGACCTTTGCCTACTTCCTTCAGCGCACGAGGACGATCTCTGGCTTGATTTGGATCACAATAAGTCCTTTAGGAGATTATTTGATTCCTTTTCTTTAAACGAGGAGGATACTGTTGTATTGTATTCCCTGACAGTTGTAAGAGAATTTCGTGCTCCTTGATGTTTTCTTCTTTTCCTCTTCTTGTCGTTTGGTGTTATTTGTCCTTCTTTGATTTTTGTCCCAGGCCTCCCATGAGATCCCTTTATGGGAAGTTTTCTTCATAGATTTTTCCATTTTATTTCACAGTTCCAGCCTGCCTGTCCACTGCCTTATTGGCTAATATATCTGCATCTTTGTTTTTTGTTCTTAATACATGCTTATAAGTTATATTCCCCATATTTTTGTGTTTGATATGATTCTCTGCCTTATTTTATTTAAGGCTACACTTTTGAATTCCTTCTCTGCTTCCATCATTGCTATTGTAATTGCAGAGTATCCAATTAAAATTGGGTCTTTTATCTCTTTTTTTTTGCAAAATCTTAGTGCCTATCAGCGAACTATATGCCTCTGCCCTGTTATTAGTCCTCTTTCCAAGTCCCCATTCATATGTTGTTATTTTCTTACCATTAGGATCTAAAATTAGACCGCCTGCCCCTGCTTTGCTTGGATTATTTTTTGATGCTCCATCGAAGAATAATATGTACTTTCTTTGTTCTTTGATCCACTCTACCATTTCCGTGACGTTCAATTGAAGCTTCTAATCTTTGTTTTTTGCCCTGCTTTTATTTTTATTTTATTTTTTTAACTCCTGAATTGTTTTCAATTAGAGCTTTGCTAATCCATTCTCTTTCCTCTTGTTGCAAACTATTCTGATCAATTTTTGCTGCTCCATTTATACTTATTATTTCTGAGACTTGTCCCCAAGTCTTCGAAATAATTGTCCCTATGCTTGGATTTTCTTCCTTAAAGATGCACTTGTTTCTTTCTAGCCATAGTTGTCAGCAAAGGATAGAGGGCAAACATTTCCAAGTTCTAATTATACCTACTTTTTTCTTCTTGGTGTAGGGGTAGCTGTGGACCCAATGTTTGTGGAGCGTTGATAGCTATACTGTAGTGTCTATACTTAGTTCTAATGGACTGATTAACTGCTTCCAACATCTCTTGCCATAGTGCACTTCATAAATAAATGTTGAATGTTTTCCTCGTCCCCTTGACACATGACACATTTGGAGGGACCTTGGAAGCCTTTATTTTTTAAGTTTTCCGCAGTGAGTATTTTGCCTTTTAGCAGCGACCAAGTAAAGAATTTAATTTTGGGTATACACTCATTTTTCCATACTGCTATCCATAAATTCCAATCATCATGACTGTTATAATTTTGAAGGTAATTGTAGCCTAATTTCACTGTATAATTTCCTCTCGTTGGATCCCAGATAAAGTCACCTTGATCCTCTTTTTTTATTGGCGTTGCTCTAGCTAAGAAGGTTTTTCAGTTCTTCCCATTGGCTTCTCAATCTAGAAGGAAGTGCCATCACTCTCCAATTTGCCCAGGTGTTTTGTTCCCATTCAGAGATAGAGTATAAGGTGGTTAGGATTGCCTCCTCCATCCAATCTCTTAAGTCTATGGGATTTTGCTGCTGACTTGATGGAGTTGCTCCCATTATTCTGTCATCGCATATAGAGATTGTTTTCCCATTACCAGGATTTTTGGAAATTTGATCTCTTATTTGTGGAACAATCTTTTTAACCAATTTCCAAACCCGTGTGCAAGGCCGATTAGGGATTATTTCAGTTAACATTTTTGTCCTTTAACAGTTTAAATATTTTCTTATTAAGGCTTTTCCCCACCACTGTTCTTTGCTGTTTACCATTCTCTAAACTAACTTGATCCCAAATGCTCTATTCATCAGTCCTGGTATCCGAATTGAGATCCCTCCTTTCTCATAAGGGAGAGTTACTTGTTCCCATTGTACAAGGCTGAATTTTTTATTTTCTTGCTTTCCTCCTTGCCAGAGGAAGCTTCTGATAATTAATTCCATTTGTTGATGGGCACTTTCCGGTGCCATTATTATGGCATATTGATATATTGGCGGCGCTGAAAGGAGGGCCTTGATCATTATTGTTCTTCCTGCTAGATTGAGCCACATCATTCCCCAACTTTGAATTTCCCCCCTTATTTTTTCCACATGCTTATTCCAGACTTTTGTCTAAACCACTTCTTTTGCTAGTGGTAGTCCCCGGTATATAAAATTGCTCCATTTTAACTGTATCGATATTTCCATTATATGGGATATTCTTTGCATTGTGTTTATTGAGACATTCCAGTTGTAAATTCTACATTTGCTGTTGTTCAAGAGTCCTCCTGAGGCATGGAGAAAGTCATCTAGAACTTTTTAAAAATGTTTTGCAATGATGCAAGAAGCTTCCCCAATGAGGACGGTGTCATCTGCAAAGAGGGAGTGGTTGATCTCTTTGACTCCTCTAGAGATCCAGATACCTGTTATTTTTTTATTCTCCCTTTGTTGTTGTAATTGTACACTTAATGATTCTACCATAATGATATAAAGGAAGGGAGAGAGAGGACATTCTTGTCTCAATCCTCTTGAGATTTGGAAGAAATTGCTTGGCCTTCCATTAATCAATGGAGCTATCCATGGTTTGGTAATGCAAGTCATAATTATGTTTATAAACTTGGAGGAGATGCCGAACTTTTGAAGGACAACAACAAGAAAGTTGTGGTCCACTCTGTCAAAGGCATTGGCAATATCCAATTTGATGACCATTCCTTTTTCCTTCCTTTGAATACTACTATGTATGGCTTCCTGAACAATTATTACATTGTCAATAATTTGTCTTCTTGGTACAAAACCACCTTGATTTTTTGAGATGATGCATGGCATAATTTTTTTTAATCGATTTGCCAGAATTTTTGTAATTATTTTGTATGAAGAGTTACACAAGGAGATAGGTCTGTATCTATCAAAGGAAATTGGATTTGTCTCTTTTGGGATGAGAGCCAAGAATGAGGCCTTCGTATTTCCCCCAACTTTATTTTTTTTTAAAACATTTTTTATCATTCTGAACAAGTCTTTCTTAATCGTTTCCCAATGATTCCTATAGAATGCAATTGTGAATCCGTCCGGTCCTGGGGCTTTTTCCGGGTGTAAACTCCACACTACTTCTCTGATTTCCTCCTCCGTGACCTCTTTATCTAATTCTCTATTTTGCTATTTGCTGATTCTTTTTTTTTTTTTTAATTTGCTGTAAGAATTCCTTGCTATCCACCTGTTGATCCCTTGCTGAAAGGAGATTTTTGTAGTGATTGTGAGCTGCATTTTTTTATTTCTTCTACTCCTCTAATTTCTTGTCCCTCTACTTGAATTTTTTCAATCTCATTTCCAGCTCTCCTTATTTTCATCATATTATGAGAAAAGGTAGTATTTTTGTCCCCCGCTTTCAGCCATAAACATCTTGATTTCTGCCCGCTCTCTTCTTCTTCTTGCCGATTTTGCTTGTATAGGTCCATGAAAATCTCTTTTTCTTGTGCATAATCTTGTTCATTCTCTTGTTTGTTTTCTTTCTCCTTACTAATGTTGTCCAGTTTTCCTTGTAGATCTATTTTTTTTGCTTTTTCTTTGATTGCATTTTATTTTGCCCATGTTTTTAAGCAAAGTCTTAAATTTTTTTAACTTCGTTTCCCACACATACTGAGGAGAACCTGTTACATTGATTTTCCAATTCTCTCTTATTAATTTTCCGAAGTCCTCTTTGCTGCCCCAGATTTTATTGTATTTGAACAGGAACGCGCCTTGGTTTTCCAACCTACCCAAAATCAACACCACTGGCTTATTGTCTGAAGCTGACGCATGGACAATTTTACTTTTCACTATGGTGAATGCTGCTGCTATATTTTCATGGATCAATATTCTATCTAATCTTTCCTTTATGTTATGCTTTCTTGTTCCTTTATTGCTCCAGGTATACTTTCCATTACTTGGGGGAATGTCAAGTAAGTTTTGTTCTTCAATGTTTTCTTCCAGCATTGCTCTTGAAGGATCATTGAAATAGTTTCCTCCTAGGTTCTCGTCAATGTTTCTAATCAGATTTATATCTCCTCCCAATATTAGTTTGCCTCTTTGTCTTTTTGCTGCTTCTTCTTTCACTGACTTCCAAAATTGTTCTTTGTCTCTGTAGTGGTTGGGGGAGTAAATGTTTATGATGCAATACTCCTCCTTTGTAATATTATTTTTCAGATCTGTTCTTACCCAATGATTGTTGGTTTTTTAGTTAACTAGATCCCATTTCCTTTTATTCCACATTGTGCATATTCCACCTAAGGCCGCATTAGAATCTATAGCTATTCCTTCAAAGTCTTTTTGTTTTTGAATCATTTTTTGAAGTTCTTGCTTACTTACTTTGGTGTCTTGGATCATAAATATGTCTGGCTACTCCTGATTTACTATATCCCTCACTGCATTAGTTTTAAAGGCGGTACCAAGATCTTTGCTATTCCAAGAGATCGTAATCATTACTTACTGTTTTTATGATGTGTCCCTCCCTTTTCCTTATGTTTATTTTTTCTCCACTTCCCGTCTGCTTACCAAGGAAAGAATCCATTGGCTATTGTGTTCCTATTGCCATTTCCTTTGCTGCTACCTCATCCCTTATTTCTTTATTTGATTTCCTTCCCACTTTTTTTGGTTGTTCCCAATCTTGGTTGTTTTCTTTTGCTTTGTTTATGGTTTGTATTCGTTCTACTGTAGGCGGAGGAGGGGATGGGCTCTGGATGGGGGAGGTGATAAGCACTAATGTTTTGGATGGGGAAGGAGACCTTGGAGAGGGCAAGTCATCTCCCAAAGGTTCAAAAGGATTTGCAGAAGTAAGAACTGGAGGGGCGATATTTATTGGAGGTACGGGGGCTGCTTGGGCTACTTCATTAGTCTCTTGAGGCTTTGTGGGGTTTGTTGCACTTTGTTTATTGGGGGCTTATTTCTTTTAACTTGTTCCCATGTGTCCTCGTTACCCACAGTAGTTTCAATTTTTTTTTTTTTTTTACTACATCTATTTGTGAAATGACCGTATTCATGACATACTTTGCATTTAAATGGGATTTGCTCGTAGTCTAGTTGCTGAATGTGAGTCCATTGATCCACCTTGATCCTTATTGCCTCGGGTAGACCTTTCCCCAGGTCTACTTCCACACAAATTCTTGCGCAGGCGTGCATGTTATCTTTGGGTTCGCACCTGTCAATGTATTTGCCTACCGCATTCACAATAGCTCTTATCGAGTCATCTCCCCAACAATGAAGAGGAAGATGCGACAATCTGACCCAGATCGGAACCACACTTGGGATGTCCATCTCTGGATCGAAGTCTGCCGTCCATCTATTCAGGTATAGTCCTCTTGAGTCCATAAAATAAGGTCCATTTCTGAAAAGTCTCTATCTTCCTTAGTTTCAAATAGGAAAGTATGATATCTCCTTCCACAGAAACGAATAGCTATCTTGCCTTGTGTATTTGCACTCCAATTTCTTTCCACCCATTTTTGAACCGATCTTGGAGAAGGCTAGAGCCTTGTGAACTATCCTACAAGACCCCGTTCTGCCAAGGAAATGACAGCTCTTCTTGGGAGAGTTGGCAGTAGTGGAATCTCTAGGATATCCGATAATTTCTTCACGAATTTATTGACCGATGGCCTAGTTCTTGGAGCTCTGTTTTCTGATATCAATGTTGCAAATGCTACTTCATTTTCATCATTCCCTTGTTGGGATGATGATTCTCCCTCTGCCGTGGGACGCATTGCTTGAATAAAAACTTAGCAGCAGGAGGCTGCCAAGTATAGGAACAACGTGAGGCTACAATGGGTGCGGGAGGAACAACTTGCAGAGATGGGTGGTTAAAACGAAAGAGGGTCTCTGAGGGAATCGGGAAATGCCAGTGATAGCTCAGCATCAGGAGGCTGCCAAGCGGGGGAGCCATAGGAGGCAGCGACAATGGCTAGGTCAGGATGTGCATGCAGCAACAGTTCGATCCTAGCCTAGTGGATTACTTAGAATGCATAAAACCATAATATTTATAGGTGAAGGGTTGTTTCATTTCTTTTGGTTTTTATCTTGTGATTTTCCTTTTTTTTTAAATTTATTATTTCAGTTGTCGATTAAATTTTGTCCATATAATTTTGATTTTAGATTGAAACCATGGGAAATCGCAAGGGTTTTCCATTATTTGGGTTTCATGCATAAGGGAATTTCAATTCATTGGATAGTTCAGGTAAAGCTTGTTTGTATTTAGCTTCTTTAGCAGTTTTTGATTAATGGTTTTTTCCTAGTTGATGATTTGAAATGAATCCCGTTTTTTTCTCTATCATTGTTGCTCGATCTCTCCCCGTCTGGGGTAAATGAAAAAGGAGGGTTTAAAGAATAAGTGCAAAGCACAATATAACACGAGAATCCATCCTTTGTCATTCGAGTGTAGTTTCTTCCAATGTTACATTGGATTTTGGAGCTAATTGGACACGTCCCCAAATCGTGAGATAATACATAAGGCCATCGATTTATTTGGAGACAACATAGATGCCACTATGACGACAGAGGCAGAAACCTCCTCCTCTGACAAAGGAGGCACATAAAAGGGAAAGAACCGAAAGGGTTCCAAATTCAGCAAGGAGGGAAATAACTATCATAGCAGCAAAAGCTATTATTAACCCTCCTCCATGGGTTGACTGTGATGAAACCACAAATATGCAACAACAACAAAATGTTAAAGGTGAGTCTCCTAGTCAAAACATAGATGCAGTAGCGAATAAAGAATCCAAAAATGAGAGGATCATTCTAGTGTGGGACAAACACAAGGAATCACCTAAATCAAAGCACATTGTTCCACTCACATTCGAAGAAAATGATGGTGAAGGTAAACAAGCTAAGTAGAAGCAAAAGAAAGAGGTGAGAGTAGGCACATGTCCATTAGGCGGTCATAGCTTAGTGAATCATATGTTTCAAATGTAAGGGCATTTCAAGCCATTAGAGATTTCAGGAAAAGCATGGTTGCATTTAGTTTGTTTGGCAATTTTTGGTTAGTAGTTTTGGCCTAGTTGATGATTTGGATTGAATCCAAAATTGTAACAATTTATAAATGAGATCTCCTATTGAGAAAGGAGTCGAGTCAATGAGATGATTTTGTTTCAACTTAATTGCATGGGACATTTGAATGCATTGGTCATTCCAGGTAAATTTCATTTTTATATTAGATAGTTTTCGGTCCTTGCCTAGTTAAATATTTGAAATGAAATTTGATTTGCAAGATTTAAATAAGGAGCTTTTCACATTAAGGAAAAAATTAAGGGAATGAGATAATAACATGTGCTTCATTTATTCTTCTATAAGTAGGTTTGTATTGTTGATAACCTTTATAAATAATTAGAATGGTTGTAGAGGCGAATTCCTTTTCAATCTTTATTTGCAGTCATTGCAAAAATGAGATAAGATGCTAGATAGGAGAGACTATGGATACTAATATTTCTAGAAGAAAATTAAGAAGCCTTATGTTATTTTACCCTTTTCACTGTTGTTGGCCATGTTTCCTCTTGACTATTTACATCTTATTATAGCAAAATTTCTTAGTAGAATTCATAAGTGCTTTGTTTTGGGATGTAAATATTTTGGCTGTGCTTTGTAACTCTTAGATTGAATGTTCTTGAATCTCTATGATTTGTATTCTCAAACTTGCATTTTGTAACTTGGACGCTACAGATGTAGTTAGCAAGATAACATTAGTTTTAGTTTATACTATTTTATTAAAGTGTCACCTCCTCTCTTTCTTATTTATATGCATTGCAACAAAGCACAATTTTCTACTGAGTCACTTAGCAACTTATTCTTCTGTTGTGATCTTCGGCAAGTTTGTTTCATTGCTTGTGCAACTTTGTATCTTGGTTTGGTAACTATATGCTCCAACCTTCTTTTTCTGGTTTCATGTTATGGTGAAGTTGCTTTCTGACAACACGCATTATTTTTTTGCATATTATGCTTAACACATTGCATTATTCTTGCTCTATTCTGTTTTGGTGGCGTTGCTGTATATTTGTAAGTCAGAAACTTCTGTTCATTTTACTATTCCAAAATCTTTGAGCATACATTGCAGGATAAAGGGATTTATCTTTCAACTAGTATGTTTGAAGTGCTTTGAATTTATTATGCCTATCTCACAGTTCATTTTAATGCATTTGAATTGTTCAATTAGAGATGTTTTCACTATCCTTTTTGACGTTTTAGAAAGGTCAATAGATTTGGCTATTCAACTGAATCTAGATCGGATACATCCTTAGATATTGGGATTTGGAAAGATCTTGATTCTTATTTGTACAAGGTGCAAAATCAAATTTGATACTCTACCTATAGGGAATGGCTTGAAGCCAATCCTAACTGAAATAAAACAAAAAATGGAGTAGAACAGGGAAATTTTATAAAAGAATTAAAATTGTTAAATTCTATATCCATGGTATTTGAGTCTCCAAAGATCACTTAAGGGTCTCTCAATTTCTATGTTTTTTAACAATTTATAGCTTAATTTTTGTATTTGTTTTGTTATGTTGTGATACTATACTATAATATAATTCACCAAATAAATAGTGATAAATTGTTGATTATAATAAACCTAATGAATGAGATATCAAGTAACTATGTGCAATTGTAGATTGTTAAATGTTTCTTTCATTATACTGTCTAAAGTATCTATTTTAGATATTATCTCTATTAATATCTTGCTTTGCAGATCAAGATATAGCCATGCCCTCTTCTCCACCAAGGCAAGCTACTTCTTTACCTGTCAATTATAATGACACTATAGCGGCTATTTCTTGAAGTCGTAATTGTCTTATCTCCCCATTCCTATCTGATTTCTAACCCATGTACCTAGGAAAACAATTTTTTGGTTACCTATGCTAGTCAATCGGTGCACTATGACTTCACATAACACTTCAACGAGGTTCGATGCTTAACAATCTAAGATCATGGTAGCTTAATTTAATCTGACAAATTCTTGCATTTAATAATTTCAAATTGATGTTTTCTTTAGGTCTCATTTGATATGTACCATTGTATGTTTCTACATGTGGTTCAACATACCACATTTCTTGGAATATTTATCAGCGTTGATCCCTGCTTATCATCATTGATGACGAATTAAGGTGTGTGTATAAGTTTTTATGCTAGTTAAATTCTTCTAGTTTCATGTTGATCATTGATTTCCAGTCAATTTCACATAATAGTATTCCATATATAATAATTACATATTTCTCTAACTTCTTTTTCATAATTTTGATTTAGAAAAATTTTGTTTCAAGTAGTTAACTTCCTGTACACTTATTATCCTTGTCACAAGGCAGTGGACATTGCAATG
>APFE031083822.1:27361-41395 GCA_000404065.3 Pinus taeda
TGACCTCCCCCCCTCTAACCCCGGTTAACTACGTGGGCTAGTCGTGGAAAGAATATAACACAACCCAACATTCTCCCACTTGTTGTTTTCTTTCCACAGGGGGCCACAAGAGAGCGTAGTCATTTATCCAGCCCTACAATGCCCATTGTTTCTCTACACCAAGAGAACTTCTCAGAGCTCACAGATTTTGCCAATGCATCTGTAGTATTCTTCAAGGTGTCCACCTTTACCAACAACACCTTTTTGTCTTCTATCATATCGGACCCTCACAAAGTGATACTAAACATCAATGTGCTTTGTCTTTGAATGATATGAAAGGTTCTTTTCCAAGAAAATTGCACTTTGGCTGTCATAATCTATCCTTATAACTTCCTGTACTAACCCCATACTTGAACACAATCTCTACAACCAAACTGCTTCCTTGCTTGCAGGAGTGTCTACCATGTATTCTACCTCTGTAGTTGATAGTGCCACTACATATTGTTTCTTACTCATCCAACTGACTGCACCTCCAAATAGGTTAAACACATACCCACTTGTAGATCTTCTTTGATCCAGATCTCCAACCCAGTCTGCATCAACAAAGCCACGAATATCTAACACTTTGTCCAATCCTGGTCTTCCTTGGTAGCACAAACCATAATCACTAGTGCCACGCAAATACCTAAAAACCCACTTCACTGTTGTCCAATGTTCCTTCCCTGGTTTTGACATAAACCAGCTCAATACTCCCACTGCATGTGCAATGTCTGGTCTAGTACAAGCCATTCCATACATCATGCTACCGACTGCACTTGCATATGGAATACGGCACATGTCCTCTTCCTCTTCTTTCGTCTTCGGACACTGTTCAGCGAATAACCTCACATCTACAGGAATAGGAACCTTCACCGGTTTACTATCCTGCATATTAAACCTCTACAATATTGTCTTGACATACTTCCTCTGGCTTAACCAAAGCTTCCTCTTTGTCCGATCTCTTTTAATTTCCATGCCCAAAATATAGTTTGCAACACCAAGATCGTTCATGTCAAATTTGAAGGACAAATGGGTCTTCAAATCCTGGATAATTTCTTTTTTATTTCCAACCAGCAACATATCATCCATATACAAGACCAGATAAATAACACAGTCACCAATTAATTTAAAATACACACAATGATCTGCGTTGCTTCTGGTGAATCCAAGTCCCCGTATAAATGTATCAAATTTCTGATACCACATCCTTGGTGACTGTTTTAACCCATATAGAGACTTCTTTAACTTGCATACCAATTCTTTCTTACCCTTCACCACAAAACCTTTAGGTTGCTTCATGTAGATCTCCTCTTCCACATCCCCAAGAAATATTGTCTTCACATCCATCTGTTCTGTTATCACTCAGGTTGTTCCCTACCTCTTAAAGGGAATACGGCCCAGGTAACCACTAACCAATCTTTTCGCTACATGTCCTAGCCTACTTGCAACCAAAGAGGGCTCTCCCTTTCTAATTTAGCTTTGTTTGTTTGTATTTTAGGCTAGTTTATAAGACAAGTTTATTTGATGTTTGGAAGATGACATTCAGTAGAGCAAGGTAGCAAGTTGAGAGAAGTTCATACCATTTTTATTTGATGTTTGGAAGATGACATTCAGTAGAGCAAGGTAGCAAGTTGAGAGAAGTTCATACCATTGGGTTGATGGAGTCTAAGTAAATAAACTTCTAAGTATGGTTTCTTTGGCAATAAGAAAACTACAGAGCAAGATAATTAAACACAGAACAATCTTTGAAACTGAAGTAAGATGAAATGGAGCCAAAGAATGAAAGGCAATCAAGAATCTTTCATTCTGTTAACAGAGAGAAATTGCATAAACATTATCATGGAGCATTTAAGAATTCCTTGATGATATTTAGAGTGAAAGAACCAGGGGGACAAGAGCAATTAAGAATTCTTGCCTATGCTAGTCCTATATAAAACATTAAAAATTACAAGAATTGAACACAGAGTACAGTGAAGTAAATTCTGGGTTATCCTTCTTTCCTGTAACTTAGAACATGATATTTAGATGATAAATAAAGACAAATACAGTAACATAACATTTAAGAAGACTTATTGATCAATGCATTAACACGAGAATTCTGCAATCTATTCTTTTGCCATCGATTCCACACTAAGTCAATTCACCAGCAAAGAATTCCAGCAATTTTATTTCTAAAGAGTTCTCAAAAATATAAAGTGCAAGTCCAGAACGATATTCACCAGCCAACAATAATACATCTCTTTAACAAGTACTTATAGAAGTTTACAAAATATCCCATAGGGAAATATCTGGACATAAATTTATCCATCTACTCTAGCAGAAACAATAACTAATGTGGAAAAAACGCGCAACAATAACTAAGAAATAAATGCACTTTACTGGCTGTTGCAGGTGTTCTGTTTGTTGTTGACCCTTTGAATTTGATAGTCAGTGGATGACCGGTTGCTGCTGTGTTGTCCTGGGCTTGCTGTCATTTGCCACCTGTGTAGGTTGTTTGAATGCCTTTTAGCACTAATTTCATCCACTGTCGATTTGAATTTTCAATAGCAGAGCCATATTATTCAATTTGCTTGTTATGCAGACAATAAATAAGAAGAGAATCAAAACTACTTTAGAATCTCAAGCAGGTTTTGCCACCACTGATCTGTTGGTAAATGATGTTTTCTTAATTTAAATAATATCTCATCAGCTTCAGTGTACGTATAATAACTTGGCCAGACTGGAAAGAGATGTGTTATCTCATGCTCAATGTAAAACAAGCCTTCCAGTTTATCATACAAACTTTGTCCAGAGGGAGGCACTGTTTCTTCTGAGCCACTTGATGATGCTGTAATCTGATTCTGCACATAAGTATTTAGCCTATATGCATACTGTTCCTATTTTAATAGCTTTCCAGTGCTAGTGACCAGGCTGGGTAAACCTCTGCTCTGTAAATTTGCAATTTTCTGTCTGAAGGCATGTACCTCGGTCTGCATTTCTTGACATTTTCATTCTATAGTTTGGACAAAATTTCTTGTGGTTAGCACCTTCTTGACTCTTACAATAGTCTCTATCCTGTTCTGGATGTTCAGAGCTGCCAGCTACTCACCAGTACGAGTATTCAAAAAGTGAATAAATTGATTGGCTTGCTCAGGCTTATCTGCCAATAATGCTCTGGCCTTTTGAGTTTCATATTGAGCTACTACCATCAATTCTATTTGGTCAAAAATGGTTTGTATTGTTGTCCATTGATCAGCAATAGCTTTGCCAATCTTATCCCACAAAATTGTTTTTATCTCGGTCAAGGTTCTATGGAGAGTGAGGTCTTTCTCCAAGGCCTTTATCTTGTTCTCTAGGGCCTTTACTTCCCTGGTCTTCTCGGCAACTTTCATCTTTGATTTATCATAACTAGCCTCAATCTTGGCTAGCTATTCCTTTGTCTCCTTCATTTCTGCCATTTGTAATTCCAGAGCCTTAATTTCTTTCATCATAGCTTCCATGCTCAAGTTGGCCTCTTGCAATGCTGTTGTTGTAGTTGCTGCTGAAGTTGAGGCACCTGCTGCTGAAGTTGAATCTGGGGGAGGTGCTACTGTAGTGACTGTTATAGGAGGAGCTGTAATTATTGGAGTTGTTTGGGATGGTTGAGGGGCCAACTCTGGCTGTTTCCCTTGTTGAGCCTCTTCCAATGCTTTTTCTGTGTCTAATAGCCTTTGGTTCATCCTCATAAGTAGGCTGACCACATCCTCTACTTCCTGTTGTTGCGCCACCTCTGCAGTTTGGGGATGTATGGTAGCTGGCAGCTTCATTTGTTTTCTCAGGGTTGCTAAATCCTCTTCCTTTTTCTTGATCAAGGCTTGTGTGCCTTTGGGATCTTTGGGATCATGTCCCAACTCTATAATGGTCTCTTCCAAGGATTTTATCCTATTATCCTTGGCCAATGAGGAGGCTTTCTCCAGCTCTAATTGGGCAGAAGTATTATCCAAAGAATTCTGCAATCTATGGGCCATTAGAGCCTTATCTACTAGCGTGGAGTAAGCCATTTCTCCAGCCTACTTATGTAACTCAATATGGTCTATTGGATGTATGTCTTTGGCCAGGACCTCCAGATTGGTTCTAATGTAGTCTGCAGCTGACTATGGCTGCTGTGTAGTAGGTCTAAAGTGACTAAGAGTCATCTTCCCTGCTTGCATGTCATATGCTGCCATCAGTCTTTTTTGATTTGTTGGTGCCATTCTCATCAATTGATTGTAAAGTTGAAACCTTATTGGCCCGTTTCTAGCTTTGATCTCTGAGAATGCTCGTTTGATATCCGAGCCCTGCCTGGTCTGTTGTTTGGAGGATGAAACCTCCCCACCTGGTTGTCTCTCTTGCTCCTGCTAAAAGGAGCTGGCCGATGTCTCCAAAATAGGAGGGATCTGCTATTCAGAAGTCCCCTCACCTCTGATATTGCCTATAGTTTCCTCAGTAATTTCCTCCTCTGAGTAAGGGTTTAGCCTCTGTATTTTGTCACCTTGCTAGTCAGTGGATGCACCTGTAGGTGTTTCTTCCGTTCTGTCCCTCTTTTTAGATCTTTCCTCATTATGAGGGGTTTGCAATACAGGGATCTCAACTTCCTTTTGTTGCATTGAAGGGCCTTGTTCTTGGCCCTTTTACTGATTTGTGGATGGCTGCTCTTCCATTGTACTTTGTTGTTCTGAATGTTCAATTTCTTTGCCCTTCCCTGCTGATGAAATGGCCTCTTTAGCTTGTTGTTGTGGAGGTGTAACAGTTGTTGTGCTTGCTCCAATATGTTGAGGCTGTGTGAAGGTGACCTATTTCTAAGGCACTAAGGACAGTTAGCAGGTAGAGGTCGAGCTATGGAGTCGGGCTGCAAAGCCGAATTATAGGTTGATGGATTATAGAAGCTTCGGTGGCAATTTGGTCATAAGGTGCATCCATGATGTTTGCGGGCTCACAACATAGAAAATGGGCGAAAATAGTCGTTTCCATGAATTTTAATCAAATTTTGAACCTTTTGGCGCTTTTGGTGCTTTTCTGGGATGACGTCATCATGACGTCCTTTTTGTCATGTAGTGGGTACGGCGGATGACGTGGCAGCTGACGTATGTGATGATGTGGCATATGAAATGGTGGCGGGGTGGTGACGTCAATGGATGACATGGTGCAGGTACAGTGCAGTGGTGGGCGACATGGATGCAACATCATGCAGTGACGTAGGCAAAAGGGGAGGGCGGTAAGTGGTTCCATCGGACCGCCTTTGGTACGGGAGTGGTAATTGTCAGAGGCGGCCCAATGCAATCGGAGGGCGACAAGTGTCCCGGTGTACAACGGTGAAACCGTCAACCATCGGGTACTAACGTACCGCTACTGAGGGGCGCCCGATATGGATGAGGACCGTCGGATCTGGGGGAGGCGATCCGACGGTGGACGGGAGGGCGATATGATCGAGGCTTATCACAGGAGCGCACATGATAAACTTTAATTTTTTTATAGTTTCGGGCGGGTTTAGACCTTAGGTTATAGGTTTTATATTCCATCGGGTTATGGTTATTCATTAATCGGATATCAATGAAACCCAAATGAAATGCATGTGCAGAGGGTAACAAGGTATGGTTTGGGAGGGATGGTTTGATATGGTTATTTATTTAACCGGGTGCTAAATAAATCCCAAGGGTTAATGAATGCGGAAGGGTTAATATAGAGTCCCAAATGGACCCAATATTTCCCAAACTTATATTATTTGGCTATAGTTGCCAATGGGTGGGGATATTTAGATTTTTTGGGTTTTTAATATAGTTTTTTGTAGAATAGGGGTGGGAAAATGATTTAGGGAGCTATACAATAGGGTTAGATGTTAATATGACTTTTATGAAAATGAAAATGAATGGATAAATGCTAAGGAAATGAAAGAGTATGGAATGACCATTTTTACACAAGAAATGTGGTTTCCTCTAACTAAGTGAACTCAGAGTTTCACTTAGCATTCTTTATAAGACAGATTGAAATGGACTATTGGGCAGATCCAAGGTCCTTGAGGGGATGTTAGTGAATGATTTCTGGGGGAATGAAAGGGGAAATTAGTCATGTTTCCACTGTTGTATCACCATACCACTGCCATGGTGCCAATACCATAAATGAGATGAGTTCTTCTTGACAAGACAAAAGGTGATTACAAACTTGCCTCTGCAACCTCAAACTACCTACTCAGCCTAATACACCTAACATTTTTTCTTCCTTTGAGTTGGGTGCACTTAGATTAGCAAACCTTGATTGTCCTCTTTTTTTTTGACTGTCCTCCTATCTAAATGTACCCTTATCTCTTCCAAGGGCCTAGATTAAGCAGTTGAACTCCTTAAATTCTCTACCTAGCTACTCATCTGCCAAGCTTGAACTGTTTGGGCAGATCTTCATTCTCTATTCTACAACAGCAAATTTAAACATGGCATGGTCCAGATTGAACTGTTGGGCCATCCATGAAATGTGGTAATATTTTCACATTGTGGACTTACAAATAAGATAGCAGTGGCATTTTGACTGGCCACTTTCCTGGTCTTTGGTTTGGGGTTCATTTTCACTATTTTTTCTGACCAATTGATTTTCTTTCCTTTTGATTATTCTTTTAAGGCATACCCTCTTTTCATTTTTTAATTTTCTTTGTCTGTATACAAAATATGGAACCTTTGCAGCATGTAAGGATGAACATATTTAGCACTTCCACTGTCAATCATGAAAAATGAAACCTATTGGTATAGGAATCTAACAGTGGCTCCACTTGGGGATGGATTTTCTTGGTGAAAAGTCAAGGACAACAGGTCAGATTGCCTTATTTTTCAATTTTTTGTTGTATTCTGAAACTTCCTTGTCTTGGAGAGCATTGATCTGAACCTTTGTAACCTGTATGCAGTCCTTATGAGTTGATCTGTACAAAAATTACAGCTTTGTCTCTGCTAATTTCTCTGAGTGCTTATCATTCATCCTTATGCTTCCCAAGTCTTCCCTCTGATTTCTTGTGGAAAATTCAAAACATACACCAAACTTGGTGTAATTGCTTGACTTTTCCTTAAAAACTGCTACATCTTGTTCCTTATCTAATTGCTGTAAACGAAAATTGATGGAAATACAAATATTTATTTACAATACACAGTTGAGTGGTGTGGATCAAAGGGAATCAAAATAATGCTTGAGCATTCACCCATTGACTGGGCCTTCCTTAGTTTCTGTGCCATCCAAACTCTTCAAAAAATAGGTGTTGTTACCTTGTACAGCTTGAATAACAAAGGGGCCTCTCCAGAGGAAATCAAATTTGCCATGTTTTCCTTTGTCCTCCCTTCTAGAGTCCCACTTTAGTACTTTGCCTCCTATGAAGAAGTCTTCAACTTTTGTCCTTTTGTCAAATATCTTCTTGAGCTTGTCTTGCAAAATCTGAGTTCTCTGGTATACTTCCTCCCTTGTTTGCTGCAAGTGAATAGTTTGATTGATCCTTCTCTGAATATCATTTGGTTCTGATTGCATTTCTTGCAGCAACTTGATCACAGGGATTCCTAAAGAAGAGGGGAATATTGCCTCCATTTCATAAATCAACTCATATGGTCTTGTTCCAATGGATCTTTTGGTGGTCAATCTATCTTCCCATAGTGCATTGACAAGTTTTTTGTGCCAATTCTTTTTATTCTCTTCTAGGATCTTTTTTATGATGTTGATGAGGCTTTTGTTGGAGGACTCAGCTAGACCATTACCTTGAGGGTAATAGGCTGTGGAATGACCTAGGGTAATATGGTATTTGTGACAAAAACTAATCACTCTTTTGGACTTAAAGGCAGTTGCATTGTCTCTAATGATCTTTTCTGGACAGCCAAATCTAGATAGGATATTGGTCTCTAGGAATTTTATGATGATTGAGTCATTGGCTTGCCTACAAGGGATGGCCTCTATCCACTTGGTAAAGTAATCTGTGGCTGTCAAAATCCATCTATGCTGGCCATAAGTTGAAGGGTGACTCTCCCCAATGAAGTCTAAACCCCATTGTTGAAATGGTCTTTCAGTTGAAATAGGTTTGAGGGGTAGGGGTAGCAGCTTTTTCTTGCCTTCAAAGGTTTGACATTTATGGCAAGACATTACAAATTTTTTAACATTAACAAACAGGGAGGGCCAATAAAATCCAGCCCTTAGGATTTTGTCAGCTGTTGATTTCCAATACAAGTGTCCTCCACAGTCTCCTGCATGAAATTCCTTGAGGACTTTGTCAGTTTCATCCAAAGTTAGGCAATTAAGCAAAATACCTTCATGATTTTTCCAAAATAAAACATTATCTATGATACAAAACTTTGAAGCTTTCATTTTCAAGAATCTCTTTTTGGTTCTGGATAACCCTGGAGGAGCTTGCAGGTTTAACAATACAAAACATATGTCAGTGTACCAGGGTGATTGTAAGAAGGCTTGATTGATCTGTGGAGTCGCCATCTCCTATTTGTTATCCAGTTCATTGATGTCAAGGGCTTGGAAGTTGGTTTCAGTCATTAATTCGGCTAACCCTTGTCCTTTTATGAGTTTTGTTGGCATAATCTCAATGTCATATTCTAAAATGTCGGCTATCCATTTGCCCCTTTTACCTTGAATTCCTTCTTGAGTAAGAATATCTTTAACCACTGCATTAGGAACATACGCAATTATGTGAGAGTACAAGATATAAATTCTGAAATCCTTTATGGCCTTCACAAGAGCATATGCCTGCTTCTCCATGATTTGGTATTTGAGTGGGGCATCTCTGAGTGCTTTACTGAAGAAAGCAATGGGTTTCTCATATCCTAAATCATCTTTCTGTAGTAGGACAACAGCAATAGTATGCTCAGATGCAAAAGAAAAGATTATGAAATCTTTATCAAACCTGGGACTCGTAAGAACAGGAGTTCTTGTCAAAGCTATTTTGATTTCCTCAAAGGCCTGCTTGGCTTCTATTGTCCATTTGACTTTAGAATCTTTCTTAAGCATATTATTTAACAGTCTTATTAGCTTAGCCAAATTGGGAATGAATCTTCTCAGGAAATTGATCTTGCCTAGGAAAGCTTGTAATTCTTTGATGTTTCTTGGATGAGGGACTTGAAGGATAGCCTGAATTCTGTCTGGGTCAATTCTTATACCATCTTTTGAAATTATGTGACCTAGGAGTTTGCCCTCTTCTAGGCCAAACAGTGATTTCTTTGGGTTCAATGATATGCCATATTTTCTGCAAATTAGGAACACTTGTCTGAGATGTTCTAAATCTTCTTGGTCTAATTTTGAAAAAGCAGTAAGATCACCAAGGTATACCACTAAAAAGTAATGAATCTCTTTGGAAAAGGCTATGTCCATTGCCCTATGAAATGTGGCTCCTACATTCTTGAGTCCAAAAGGCATTTTGACATATTTAAAGGTTCCCCAAGGTGTTGTAAAGGAAGTTTTGTCTTGATCATCTGGGTGAACTAAAATCTGATTAAATCTTGAGAAGCCATCTAATAATGAGATCCTAGAAGCTCCCACTACCCTTTGCAAAATGTGATCCATCTTTGTTAAGGGGTAGTGGTCTTTGAGAGAGACTTTATTCAAATTTCTCAAGTCAACACAAAGTCTTACCTCTCCAGTTTTCTTTCTAGTGGGTACTAGATTTGAAATCCATTCAGAAAACCTAATGGGTGTGATTATTCCAGCTTGGTACATTCTTATGACTTCTTTTTCAATAAGGGGAAGGAGGATTGGATTAATCCTCCTCAGCTTTGTTTAAAAGGTTTCTAGTTTTCTTTCAAGGGTATTGTATGTTGGATAACAGAAGTGTCATAGGATTTAAGGTCCTCATAGCTCCATGCAAAGACATCTTGGAACTCTTTAAACAACTCAATGTATTTCAGTTTTTTGTCAGGAGGTAATATTTTGGAAAGTTTTATCATTTTAGGATTTTTTGTGGTCCCAATGTTACAGTCCTCAATTTCTGCATTTAGGGGTTGCATTTTTGGCTTTCTAGGAATGTCATTTGAGTCAAAAATATCTTCTAAGGGAGTTAAACCTGTGGGTAGGAAATTATCCTTTAGTTCGATTACTTCAGATTCTTCCTCAATCATTTCACCAAAATCTGTTTGTTTTAGCTTTTGTAAATTTGTATAGTCAGAGGTTGTTGGATGCAAAATCAGATTTGCTGTTTCAGCTGATATATCTGGCTCAACTTTATCAATTTGTTGTTGATCATCAATAGTGTTTGTGTCTATGTTTATACTTGAGAATTCTTCTTTCAATGTCAAGAAATTATTTATTTGGGTTTCATTCTCAAATACTTGCCAATTTTTCACATTATCTGGGACAGCAGGTCTGTGTTTGATCTCAGCAGTGAAGTGGTGATTAGGCTCAAAAAGAAGTTTACAAGTGCTGGCAAAAGTTGCCAAACTATGTGCATGTAAGTTATGACTTCTTGGAATTTTAGTGAGCTGAAATTCTAAGAAGCTGTTAAGTAATTCAGTTGTTGCTCCTCTGTAAGACCTTAGCCTGATATCATTTGTAACAAAATTTCCCTTCATCTATTGTATAATTAAATCAGAGTCCCCTAGTATCGAAATCTTAGTTGCCCCTAGATTTCTAATCAGCTTGAGGCCCAGCAAAAGGGCTTCATATTCGGCCATATTGTTTGTGCATTTGAAGTTTAGCCTATATGCATGACCCTGAGCATGGTCATCTTGTATGTTGTGTATCCAAACCCCTACCCCTGCTCCTAATTTATTCACTGACCCATCAAACTCTAAGTACCATAAAATTTCTTGATTAACACTTGTCTCAATAGTTTTGCAAGTTTGTTCAGTGGGCAGGTTTGGCTTTTGTAACTCATATGATATGTCAATTTTCTTTGTTGTATCAATCACATCAAAACCTTTTTGATCTAGGGCACTAGATTGTTCATTCATGCTTTCTGTTTGTGCTGTTTCTAGGAGTTTGGCCTCAGCTTTGGGACACATGTCAGCATTGTATAATATAAATGAATCCATGTCAGAGTGAATGGAGTAAATTGGGAAGTTTTGGGGCTTTTCTTGACTGCTAACCACATATTTCATCAATGTTTCCTGGTACAATCTCTTTGGCTGGCCAAAGACTGAGATAGTGGCATAGGACATGTCTAGCTGCAAAGATCCTTGGAGTTTAGCACCCCAAGATCTGGACAAAATCATACCATACTTAGGTGGGATATCAGCTACCACCACATCCATCAAGATGGTCTTAGCTGGATATTAAACTAAAGATACACAAAGGTCTTTGACTAGCCCTAGACACCTGACCTGGCTGGAATCAAAGGAGAACAAGTCTTTGTAGGGCCTTGTGATGTCTAGATCTAGCTTTTACATCACGGATTTGGGCATTAGATTATGGGAAGCCCCTAAATCAAACATTGCGTTGTGCAACACTTTGTCATGAATGTTTAAGCTCACATAGAATGGAGGGACACCTCCATCTACTAATTTACCATTGACTTCTGGACCAAAAAATCAGTTTTGGTTGATCATCCAAAACATTGACTGCATCCATATTCTCTGATATTTGCAGTGACCTATTGATTTGCTATCTGTAAACTTGATGTTTGGCCAATTCAGAGAGAGGAATGGCTATTTTCAGCTTGCTAATTTTTGTTTCTAAGTTAAAAGGTTTTTCTATCTGAATCTTTATATTTTGGGCAGCAAGCTTTTCTTTTTCAGCTGAGTTTTCATTGACCTTCTCTTGATTATGTATGCTATTATAAGGTGCATCTGATTTGAAATTATTTTCTGGAGGGTTATTCAAATCTTCTATTGGAGAATGGGATGTGAATGAATGGTTTCTTGAAGGTTGTGAGTCTGATACATCTTCCACAGTAACTTCCTTTGCGTGTGTTTTATCAGAGGATTCTGTTGGGACAGCTTTATCCCTTGATTTCTTAGGTTGTTTAGTATCTTTCAGCTTCGTAGTTTCAGGCACATCTATGGTTCTGCTTCTCAATTTGTACTGTTTATGAACCTCATAGACTGCTGCATCATAGCCTTCTCTAAAATCAAATGACTCTCCAGATTTGGTTTGAAATTGGTTGAATTCGTGGGCCTCTTGGTCATCTTGAGTTAGGAAAACTTGTTGTTCGCTATCTAGGCCCATTAAGTTAATGTGAGGGTCCTCTGTCGGTTCACTTGAGGCTGAGGCCTCTACATAATTCTCTTGAAATGGAGGTTTGATATTCTAATCAGGGCCAGTCCTTCCAGTAGTAGGGTTTTGGCCTTTTCTAAAGTTTGGGGTTCTTGTTGAGTTACTTGGTTGCCCTTCCCAGGATGACTTTCTTTCAATGGTCTCTACCCTGTCTCCCAATCTATCCATTCCTTTGATGATGGCATCTAATTTCCATTCGAATACTGAAGGTTCTTCTTTGAATGTTGTTCTTCGTTTAGTTCTAGCCCGGTTTCGTTTGGCAATCAAGTTTGCTTCTACACTAACAGCTACATTTTGCATGTCTGCTAGGCTTAATGGGGCTCTTTCCCTTAGTTGATATGCCATATTTGAATCAAATCCATCAGGGAATTTGATCAAGGCCAAGTCAGGTGGAGGTCTAAGGTTTTGTGGGATGGCATTGTATACATTGTTAAATCTAGCACAATAGTCTTGGACAGTTTCTTGTGGGCCCCTTTTTAAATTGTCATATTTAGTTAAAATATGTAAAGGGTCTTTCTTATTTTCCCATCTATTTAAGAAGACTTGATATAGGGCCTCAGGATTGGCTATAGAGTTTGCAGCAAGTGACCTAAACCAAGTCCTTACATCACCAGTTAGACTCTGAACAAAGATCTTCATCCTCACATCATCATCATCAATTTCATAGTTTTCAAAATAGTCCTGCATCTTCTTAGTGTGTTGTTGGACTGTATAGGAACCAGCACCATCAAAATAAGTGATCTTTCTTTGATATTCTTGGGGCATAGCCCCTGGATTGGCAGGCAATTGCAAGGGAGCATATCTGTTGGCCATATTTACAGGGATAAAAGGGATAACAGGAATTAGTGGAACAGTTTGCACAACAGGGCTAATGGTGGAAGAATGTGTAGCAAATGGAGGAGTGGAAAAAGTGCGTGGAGAGGTGGATGAAGAACTAGGAGAAGCAATAGTAATGCGAGGAAGGACAGAAACTTTAGCAGGGGTTGGGATATAGCTCTGCTGAACAGTTTGAAGGTTTGAATCAACAGATTTTTCTTTTTCTTCTTGCCTCCTAAGGGTCTTAGGGATTAAATTGGGATTTTCAAAAATAGCAGGAGGATCTGGATCAGGGTTTGACCTGGTGTAGCGAGTCTTCTTCTTTGGAGCCAGCTTCTAGATTTGTTTTTGGTATTTTTCTGGGGATGTTTTGCAATTACAGTTTTAAACAATGTTTCACAGGAAATTCTTTTGGAAAATAGGAGGCGTTGGGATTTCCTTTGAATATGTTGAACCAGGGAAATTGATCAAATCTTTAAGGAAGATGTTTAAAGCCTGAAACTAGACTGGAGAATGCCTGAAGCAGCTTTTACTTACTCCCGTGAATGCACAGCAAGAACAGTTTCATAGGCTACCTGGCTAACTTCAGGCTCCATCTGTAGTTTTTAGAAAATAAAAAGCAGTAACAAACAGTCATTCAGTCCCCAGCGGAGTCGCCAATGACGTTATCACTCAGGTCATTCCCTAGCTCCAAGAGGGAATACGGCCGAGGTAACCACTAACGAATCTTTTAGTTTCAGGTCCTAGCCTACCTACAACCAGAGAGGGCTCTCTCTTTGCAATTTAGCTTTTTTTTGGAATATCTTAGACTAGTTATGAAGTACAAGTTTTTGTTTGATGTTTGGAAGATGACATTCAGTAGAGAAAGGTAGCAAGTTGAGAGAAGTTCATACCACTGGGTTGATGGATTCTAAGTAAATAAACTTCTAAGTATTATTTCTTTGGCAATAAGAAAACTACAAAGCAAGATAATTAAACACAGAACAATATTTGAAACTGAAGTAAGATGAAATGGAGCCAAAGAATGAAAGGCAATCA
>APFE031083825.1:0-18513 GCA_000404065.3 Pinus taeda
GCCAATAGCACAGGAACCTTCAACACCTTCATTCCCACGTGCCCATGTGATTCGTTTTTCAAAATGACATGTGGAACATGGAGATCAATGAAAAGGCTGCGAAATTGCTGAATGGCTGCGGAATTGCCAGACAGCTGCGGAAACTTTGTGCATATGTCAAAAATCTAGACAAACAGTCAAACATTTAGCAAAGTCAACCAATCATGCTTAAAGACATCATTGGTAAGTTTATGAGGAAAATAGGGCAAAAGAGAGGGATAAGTGAGGAAAAGCTGTAGGTAATGATGGATAAATAGGTGCAAGTTAGAGGCTCTACAATAATCATCACTAAGGCAGACATTCCCATAACCAGAGTAAAATTATCTCAAAGAATCATTATGGAAATATAAAAATATACATATCAACAACTCCTTAAGAAAGGGTAAAAAACCAAGTTAGTGCTATCTCTGAACAGATCACTGAAATTGTAGGAATATTCTCCTCATATTTATTTTATTTCTAGCCTTCCATTTTCCCCAGACCATAAAAACTGGATGGGCCTTCAAATTTCCTTTACCTTTAATCCACCAATAGATATTTCCTTCCAAAATACCTAAACGACCAACATTCCTTATATTTAGAATATAAAAAACATCATTCCATAGTCATTACGAGAAAAAGCATTAAATAAATAAATGGTGTGAAGATTCAAGCTCCTAAAGGCAAAGAATATAGATAGTTACACCTGAGAAACCACATTTGATCAAATTTTTCAAGGCTAAGATTTTATGCTCCAACGCTAACCAGTAGAAACACTTAAGCTTAATGGGAATTGACTACTTCCATAATTTACTAGACCAGTATTTACTCTTTCCAGCATTGAATGAATGCACTGAAAAATCATAAGTTGTCCTAGCAGTAATTTGGCCTATAAAGGAGTTTCCTCTCTAAACCAACTGATCCATTGAATCCAAGAGAAACAAACGTGATAAATCTAGTGAATGTGCAAAAGCATCCCACTCAAAATCCAGAGAACCACTGAAACCTAGCTCAGAAGTAAACATCCATCTTTTTCCAAAAGAGTCTAACGAAGCCCCTTTGAACACTTGAGCTAGGTTTATAATACCTCTTTCCTTTAGACAATCAATCAACTAAGCTGACAAAACGTAAAAATAAGATCCACCAATAAAAGGGACCCTACTGAGATGGATATTGCTTCCATTACCCAATTTCCAATAGACTTCCTTTCTAATGAATGGTAACACTTCCACTACGCCCTTCCACATATTTGAACCATCACTTCAAGGCCCTGAATAATATCCCCACAATAATTCCACAAAACCTTTGTTTTTTAAATACTTCGTTAAATCAATTTGAATCCATAGGCCCATTTTATTGATGATTCTCTAGGAATTCTTCTTTTTTAGAGCATTCCCAAACCACTCAAGGTTTTTTAGGCCCCATCCACCAAGATGTTTTAGTAGAGTTAAAGAATCCCATCAAACCGGGTGAAAACTACCTTAAATTTTTGTTCTTGTACGTAAGAAGTGAAATATTTTTTGACACATCTTAGAAAATATGGATTTGGAATGTTAATATTGAAATCCAATAAATAAGAAGAATTTCTAAAACATATTTTATCAACATCAATCTTCACCCCAGATATAACCACCTATGACCTTAGAGGTTTGTCCTTTTAAACGCTCGGTTGAGAAGCCAAGACCAATCTACTATTCTGTAACAATTCGGCTTAAGAAAAAATCCAAGAAAGGAAAAACCTTTATCCAAACTTTCCTCTTTGAAAGGAAACATATCAGTGATAAAACCTATTTACATCTTTGTAACATTTAAAATATAAAAAGAATAATTTGAATCATTGATTTTCATGCCAAAAGAAACACATAATACATTAAAGATATCCTTATATGCAATCCATTCTATGGCTGAGTGAGGTCCAAAGATGAGGACATCGTTCACAAAGAGAAGATGATAGATAAAGAGGGTATACAAAGCACATTGATGTTCAGTATCACTTTGTGAAGGATATGATAGAAGACAAAAAGGTGTTGCTGGTAAAGGTGGACACTTTGAAGAATACTGCAGATGCATTGACAAAATATGTGAGCTCTGAGAAGTTTTGTTGGTGTAGAGAAACAATGGGCATTGCAGGGTTAACTAAATGACTAAGCTCTCTTGTGGCTCCCTATGGAAAGAAAATAACAAGTGGGAGAATTTTTGGTTGTGTTATATTCTTTCCATGACTAGCCCATGTAGTTAAATGGGGGGTTAGAGGGAGGTAAAGCCCCCGCTTCATTGTGTTAATTGCATAGCAGGGTGGTCACAAGGAGTTTGAGGGGTGCAAGTAATCCCCCTCTATGGGGTCCAAGGCTTAGAAAATTTTGTTTTTTGGACCCTATATTAGGTTGGGCGGACCTACCTATGGTTTTGTGCATGTTTTTCGCACATGGTTTTGGACGTGATGGTTATCGGTCCATAGTTTTGGATGCGATGGTTTTTGATCCATGGTATTGGATGCTTCGGCATGTATAAATATGTATTGTAACATTGAAAGGAACATAATGAAAAATCAAGCTGGTAGTCCCAATTTTGGGATCCAAGGGAAAATCTCTGTGTATATGTGTTTTATGTGTTATGCTCTTGCATTGTTTATTTTCTATGTTTTAGAATTCATGTGCAGGTAATATTTTGTACAAGGTTAAAACCTACATCCTATTGGTTCTTATAAATTTTATTTTGGTTGTATATTTTTCTTAAGAGGCCCATTTTAGACCTCAAAATTCCCCTAATGAAGGAATTTTAGTCTCATAAATCAGAACCTCTCCTTACAAACTTGAATGATTATGACTAACTCAATCCTTCCTTTATATTCATGTAATTTCCTATAGCTATATCAACACTCTCCTCTATCAAATTAAACTCTCTTTGACATTCACTCTATTCTAAATTTATCAATGATCCTCCTCTTTTCATATGAATTGAAGGAACAAAATAGAAATGGCTAGAGGATTTTCATATGTTTCAATATTGTGGGTCCCTACTAAAATCAAATGGAGGTTGGCTCCAACTATGAAGTCAGAGGTTGGCTCCGATGATAAAGTCGAAGGTTAGACCGTTCCTTCTCCTTAAGGGTTCATTGTGCACCTATGACTCCACCAAGCCCAACTATGGCTGACTCCACCTTGACCAAATGTGACGTGTTGGTTGACTTAAACCCAGGGTTGGACCTCTTTGGAAATTCATTAATCAACAAATTAAGCTCGAATCCTTTGAGTACCCACTACATTGACTTGAACGGAGGTTGGCTTCAACACTTTGAGCCAAAATGCATCAACAAGCCCACAAAACTTACAAGAATTAGGATGTTTTTTAATGGCTTAATTCAAGCATGCTTCCATTGAGATAATTCACCATTAACTTCATTAAATATCCATAAGTCCAATTCCAATGGTGACTATAACTGGAATCCTCAATCCTTCTACAAATTAGGTGTCACCGAATGATTTTTTTATCCATCATTTAATCCCTCACCTTAGTTGTAGGTGTCACCATAATTCGATCCTTGGGACTCTTGTACCTTGCTAAATCAACAAGAGTTCCAAACACACTCTGTTACACATTTATCAATGGGGAAGCTCTCAACAATCCCCCTTTGGTCCACCCTTTCTTAATTTATTCCTTGCTAGTCACCATGCTCGCTTTTTCTAATCACATACTCACGTTGTGCTTCAAGTTTGAAACAATGATGCACGCATAGCATTGTACCATTCCAACAACTTGGGAATTTTTCCTTTATCGAATTACCATTGCTCCTTCAGTAATGAAATTGTAGATACATTTGGACGAAATAGAAGGCACCGTAAAGATGACCAATTACTTCATATTAAGAAAAAAATAAAAAGAGAAGACTAAATCATATACACACACATTCCCTCATTCATTTTTGGTTTCTTATAATATGAAAATTTTGGGACACTCACAAGGTTTCGTTGCTAATTATTAACCAAATAAATAAATAAATTGTGCCCTATAGAGACCCTACACTGAGAGAGATTCGCATTGTTACATGGAGAGATTTAAGACACAATATTCATTCTTTAACTTAACAATATATACATAAGGAATTATAGAACTCCTTATATATTCTCTCACGAAATGCACTTGACAGCTTCTCCCTACCCAAATTCATTAAGCCTCAAATTCCAGGAGACCTCTTTGCCTAACCTCTCACACACACATTTTAATTTACTAAAACCTTGCTAGAAAAACATCCCAGTAGAAGGATTATAATTGGGACATTTTTCTAGAGCCTAAAACTACCAGATACCTACTCCTACACTTGTCAAAGGCTCACTTTTATAGTCACCTGAACAAACTAACACCTCAACATAATTACAATTAGACGGAAAATTCATAGCATGTAGCATGTAAAAAAGAGGTATGAAGAAAATTTCATGATCGTACATTGTCTGGAAAAATGCGGGGTTTATGCTCCCGCATCAAACTCACCAGGTGGAAAATTTTAACCTTTTGGTCAAATGTCTTTAGTATGTGAACCATTCCGAGTCCCAAAAAAGGTGTTGCACATTCCCACAAAACTTTCCTTCATTAGGGGAATTTTGAGGTCTAAAATGGGCCTCCTAAGAAAATTGTACAACCAAAATAAACTTTACAAAGACCAATAGGATGCAAGATTATGATGTCAACCATGGGGGATGATTCACAATTTTTGGAGTAAAAAAGTAAAAGGATTAAAAAATAATAAACTAATAAAACTACTTTTTCAACTCATATTTTCAACTTATCTCCCTATTTTTTTACTCAAATTTGGAGCGAGAGTACTCATTGGATGAAAAATTTAATTCCTCATCCAAGGAGTACCCATGTTGCATAATTTTGATGGACCCTTCTACATGAAAAAAACATGATTGCAATCACGTTTTCAGGTATTTATTATTTTTTGTGTAGAAGGATCCATCAAATGTATGCAACATGGGTACTCCTTGGATGAGGAATTAAATTATACATCTAACAAGTGTTGCCACTCATTGGAAGAGGAATTCCATGTTACATTACATTGATTTAAAATAGTATGCCCCAAAGTATTGATGTGGCCATCATGACTCATGACATGACTTGACACAACAGTACTGGTATGTTCATGCTGCTAGTGGTGTCCATGTCGAGTTGCAATGATGATGAGTGATGGATGTCCTCTTAGTGTATCATAGCTTTAGGTCTGCATGGCAAGTTGTGTGGAGTCTTCGATGGTCTTTGTGTTTGCTTGATGTTGCATTTGCATGTCACTACTTTGCTTGTACTCTGGCATGCTTTACGCATTCGTCTGTTCGCGAAGAAATCTCCTCGCATGTTCATCCATTCGTGAAAAAATCTCCTTGCATGTTAATCTATTCAAGCAAAAATCTTAATGCATGCATCGCGTGTTCGCAAACAAATATCCTCGCATGTATCGTTCATTCACGATAAAATCTCCTCGCGTGAATCGCCCGTTCATGAGAAAATATCCTCATGTGCATCATCTATTCGTGAGAAAATATCTTTGCATGTGCTCTCCTTTTTCATCTCGTCCGTCATCACGTCATGTGTTATCCATGTACCAGTATTTGCAATTATTCATGGCGAGACGACATCAAATCCATAAACCTCCTAGTCTACCATGATTCATTTTCATTCGCTTCCGGATGCTGGTGACCGAGAGAGAGGACAAGGCTACAAAACTACAAAAGGCATATTTCAAGTTGGGATGCAGGTTCCGGGCACTACTTGTGAAAATTGTGTAGAAATCTCTAGGAGACTGAGATGGGAAATCCAGATCAGAAGTGATTGTCTCCAGGATCTGGCTTGGCTGGTGGGTAGATTTGCACAATTTTTTGGAGGAAGCAGTGCAAGTAGCAAAGGGGCTTGGCAGAAAAAATTGCGCAATTCCTCCGAGGAGTTGGTAGCGAGCTACAAGAGGCTTTCCGGGAAAAAATGTGCATTTTTTCAGGGGAGCTGCTAGCGGGCTGCAGGAGCATTGTTTGTGAAAACTATGCAATTGCTGGGAGGCTGGCTTGATGGACACCCCATCGCAGTTTTTGAGCTAAACGGGATGCTGGCCTGCTTAACATCCCGTCACAGTTTTTGAGATGAGGGGGATGTTGGGCTACTAGACATCCCATCGTAATTTTTGAGCTAAGCAGGACGTTGGGCTATTGGTTGACTACCCATTGTCGTTTCTCGAGTGAGTAGGAGGCCGACTCACTGGGTGGCTGGCTAGAAAAACTGCGCATTTTTTTAGGGAAGCAATGATGGACATAAGGTGTTTGTCTGACATGTCAGTGCCAATTTTTTAGTCAGTGGATCGGGCAAGGTCTATATCTTTTGCACAATTTTTTGGGGGGGAGTGAGTCCCAGGGTCATTGCCTAGTCAAACTCTTCAGTTGACTAGCTGGAGGGTTTTTTGTTTCGCTTATAGGTAGCGCAGATAGAGATGCCTTGCTGAGAAATTTTTGTGTTGATTTGGTGACATTCGGGTTGGCCGATGCCAGGATTGCATAGTGCAGGGTGCCTGTAGGAAAACCTCAAGCTCTGCACAATTCTCAATAGCAATACATGTTCACTAAGTGTTGAAACAAAGCAATGTAGCTCAGCGAGGGTCCAACTGCTTGAAGATGGTTCGGTTGTCAAAACTTCAACAAAAATGGTAAGTGTGTGAGTGAGTGAATTTGTGCATATGTGACATTGTGAACACACACTCAACATGACTTGAGGAAAAGACACCTCAAACCATCAAGACAACACATACATAGTGTGACTAACCAACGGTGCGAGTGACAAGCGTGACGCTTATGATAGATTGTTGAACGACCATGACAACGCTTACGCGACAGTGCATACAACTTCGTGTGTGAGTGTGACAAATGTTTACATAGTGAATACAACATGTACATACGAAGCAAGGACCTTTTGCATGACCAGAACATCGTTTCAAGCGTGACATTGTGACCAACATACAAAAGCTTGTCCTTTGAATGGTCAATCAAGGAGGGTGGAAAGACTCAACACGAGCTCACGAGGTGAGCTTGAGTGCTTGAAAACATCAAGTAAAAACCTAGGGGAAGCTTCTAAATTGGAAGCATGCCAAAATTTTGGAGGGTGTTGCAGTCGCTACAACGTTATCTTAGCCAATTGTTGTCCCCTTATTTGATAAAATACAATGTCATTAGTTATAAACCAACATTTTGTTTTTACTTTTTGAGTTGTTGTCGAGATTTTTTATTCCCCTGTCTTATGCAAATCATTGTTCACAATGCTTTCATACCAATTGATGGTAGGCACCTCCTCTGGCTTGTCGAATATGTTCCAAGACCTTATTTATTTTAGGACCTCAATTATAAAAATCAATTATTTTGGTTCTTCTCATATCCACATGTCCCTTTTTTAAACCTCCTCAATAATTCATTTTTTGGAGCGATATCCACTTGTCTCCCAACAATGAAGACCTTTCTTTTTAGTCGCATAAATTGAAACCTATCCTTACAAACTTGAATGATTCTGATTGCCTCAATCCTTCCTTTATATCTATGCAATTTCCCATATCTATATCAGTAGGTGCTGAGAATGCAGCAAGAAAGTCTTAATTTTGATTTTTCCTTAATTAAAATTGAGGAAATTCAAAAGTCCACATCAGTAGACAACTTGGTGGCATAAAATGAGGTTACATGGCTCTTGTCACTTAAGTAAGAACACATAATTCGAGTTAATTATTTCAAGTTTAGTTTGTTTTTGTTGATTCCTAAAAATAGGAGTCTAGTATTGTTAATTCAAGTTAAGGGCATGAAGAGGAATCAATAGGATTCTAGCTTAGTTAATTCGAGTTAAGAGCATGAAGAGGAATCAATAAGAGTCTAGCTTATTTAATTCAAGTTAAGGGCACAAATTTTAGTTCTATGTAGTGATTCCTAAATTTTAGGAGACTAGGTTGAGTTAATTTTAGTTGTAATCAGTTAAACTAGTTCTAACTATTAATAGAACTAGTTGGTGGTCAGTAAAGTAATGAGACATTAGTTTAACTTAGAGATAATCTAGTTAAATAATAAATCAACTAATAATTATCTCATGCGTTCAAAGAATTCAATTTTCCCAATTGTGTTGGAGTTTCCAAGGAAGTTAATGAGGATTTGTAAACTAGTTAAGTGTACAGATGTTGCACGAGGTCAAGTGGACCATAATTTGGAATTGCACAATGAATTAGAGGAAATTCCTATTTAATAGGGGCCTAATTCCTAAAGGAACAGTGCAAGAAAATAGGGGCTCAAGCAGAGTTAGAAATTGACCAAGTCTTGGTAAGAGCTTCTCAATGAGAAGAGAGATAGCTTATGGACTTGTAGGTTGTGCTCAGTTGAGCAAAGCAATTGTAATACATCTATATTCATCAGATTAATGCAAATAAACATTGGAGTTTTTTAGCAGTTTTCTTTCCCCTGGAAAGATAATATTTTCATGTGTGTGATTTCTTATTGTATGTCTAATATTTTTGTTCTAAATTTAGAATTAATGTCCGTGATGTAGTAAAGTAGTTTTGTGTCTTATGGTTTTGATTAAAAATTCATGAGTAGTTCCAAAACTACATCATAATTTCTACATGGTATCAAAGATAGATTTGTAGAAATTTCTGCATGGTATTAGAGTTTGATTCACATTACAAACCAATCATTGAATTCCACATGTACATTGATCATTGAAGAACTAATGCATTGTTACGATGCAGAGTCATTGAGCCCTAGTTCAAGGAAAATCCACAAAACCTTATGTGCAGACTTCTTAATGGATCTATAAGGATGCTAATGGGTAGAAAAATGATCCAATGTTTAGTGACACAAAAATGAGTTGTGATAATTGATATTGGTAGATTGAGGAGAAACACAATTTCCGATAGGGAGATCGAAACTGAGAAGGAGTCTAGTTTCGGAGGGAGCAACCCTATGGAAGATAGTACTTCATGATATACGGAGATGAGACTCTTTATTGAAATAGGTATTGCAACATTACATAAGTAGTAGTAGAGCAGTAGCAACGATAATACACGTAGATCAAATTTATCCATGCATGCAACTATACCTCTAGGAGTGAGGTGGGGTGAGGTAAATCCTTAGTACTATAGTTGCAAAAATTTGGGCAATTTCCATTGAGGTGTTCTCCTTATGGACCATTACCTTTCTACAGGGCCCCACAATATTTAGTAGTAGGAGGATCATTACCATTTAGAGACCGAGGAGTGAAAAGGATTGTTGATAACTAAGCAGGAGGCTCACTAGTAGAGTCAGCACCAACACAATTTTTCCTGTAAACAGTTGCAAACATAGCTCATTCAATTTTTTTTTGTTTGCTTCTTAGTTCCAGATGTTGTAGTAGCAACAAAAAGAGTGAGAGGTGTTTCATGAATTACATTACATAGGTGCAAGATAGGGGTGCCTAATAATCCCTTTCTTGCTGAGAGGGAGTGTTGAAAATGTAGCAAGAAAGTTGCAATATTGATTTTACCTCAGTTAAAATTGAGGAAATTAAAAATTCCACGTCAAAAACCAACTTGGTGGAGTTAACTGAGGTGGCATGGATCATTTCACTCAGTTAAGAACACATAATTTGAGTTAATGAGTTTAAGTTTAGCTTGCTTGTGTTGGTTCCTAAAAAATAGTAGTCTATCTTAGTTAATATAAGTTAAGGGAATGAAGTTTAGCTGTATGTAGTGATTCCTAAAGTTTAGTTGAGTTAAGTTTAGTTGTAATCAGTTAAGCTAGTTCTAAATGTTAATAGAACAACTTTGTGGTCATTTAAGTAGTGGGACATCAATTTAACTCATAGATCATCTATTTAACTGATCAATCAACTAATAATTAGCATATACATGCAAAAAACTTGAGTTGCCCAGTTGTGGTGGAGTTTCCACAACGGTTAACCAGTAGTTGTAAACTAGTTGAGTGTACCAATGTTGCATGAGGTCAGGTTGACCGTACTTGGGAATTGCGCAATGAATTAGAGGAATTTCCTATTTAATAGGGGCCTAATTCTTCAAGGAACAATGCAAGAAAATAGGGGCTCAAGCAGAGAAAGAAATTGACTAAGTCTGGTTCAGAATTTCTCAGTGAGAAGAGAGATAACTTATGCAATTGTTAGTTGTTCTCAATTGAGAAAAGAAATTGTAATACATTTCTATTCATCAGATTAATGCAAGCAGGAATTGGGGTTTTTTAGAAGTTTTCTTTCCCCAGGAAAAATACTTTTTGCATGAGTGTGATTTCTTATTGCATGTCTAATATTTTTGTTCTAGAATGTGAATTAATGTCTACAAAGAAGTAGAGTAGGTTTGTGTCTTATTATTTTGATTAAAACTTCATGAGAAGTTGCAAATCTACATCATAATTTCTAGATCATATCAGAGCTAGATTTGTAGAAATTTCTATAGCAGGATCCTTTATCAAATTGAACTCTCTTCGACATTCACTCTAGTCCCAATTTATCAATTATCCTCCTCTTTTCTTGTCAATTGACCAAACTAAAAAGAACAAACTAGAGGCTTTTCATATGTTTCAATATAGTAGGTTCCTATTGAAGCCAAATGGAGGTTGGATCTGACAATGAAGTCGAAGGTCAGAGCCTTCCTTCTCCTTAAGTGTTCCTCGCATGTCAACGAATCCATGAAGCCCTACTATAGCTAGCTCCACCTTGACCAAACATGATGGGTTGGTTGACTTAAACCAATGGTTAGACCTCTTTGAAAATGCGTTAATCATCAATCCAAGCCCAAACCCTTTGCGTAGTGACTATGTTGACTTGATCGAATGTTGGCTTCAATACTTTGAGCCAGAATGCATCAATGAGTCAACAAAACTCGTAGTAGTGAGGATGATTTGTAATGGATTAATTTGAGTCTTTTTCCCTTGAGATAACTCACCATTCACTTTGTTAAATGTGTGCATGTCTGGTTCCAATGGTGACTCTAACTAGAGTCTTAAATCATTTTACAAATTGGGTATCACCCAATGCTTTTTCTATACATGATTGGACCGCTCACCTTGACTACATGTGCCATCATAATTCGACCCTCGAGATTCTCATACCTTGTTAAATCAACGACAACTCCAAACACACTCTGATACACATTTATCAATGGGGAAATCTCTCAACAATCCCCCTTTGGTCCATCCCTTCTTAATTTATTCCTTGTTGGTCACTGTGCTCCCTTTTAGTAATCACATACTCATGATCTACTTAAAGTTTGAACCACCGATACACACATAGCATCGTACAATTCCAATAACTTGGGTAATGTTCCTTTTATGGAATTAGCAACACTCCTACATCAATAAAATAAAAAAGAAATTTGGACGAGATAGAAGGCACCATACGCATGACCAGTCACTTCCTAATAAGACATAAATCAAAAGTGAAGACTAAAAAATATACATACATATCCACTCATTCATTTTTGGTTCTTTATCATACTAATTTTTTGGGTCCCTCATAGGGTTTCATTGCTAATTATTAACTAAACAAGCAAATAATTTTTTCCCTACAAAGACCCTACACAGAGAAAGATTCCCACTGATACACATAGACATTTAAAACACCATATTCATTCTTTAACTGAAAGGTATATACCCAAGGACTTAAAGAACTTCTTCCATATTCTCTTTCAAAATGCACTTGAGAGATTCTTCCTCCCCAAATTCATTAACCCTCAAATTTCAGGAGACCTCTCTTCCTACCATATTACACACACATTTTCATATACAAAAACTAGATGGAAAAAGTATACCAACAGAAACATTAGAATTCATACATCTATCGAGAGCCTAAAATTACTAGATACCTACTCCTACACCTATTAAATTAAAAAACGACCACTTGTCCAATCACGAAAAAATTATCAACTTAATATAATTATAGTTAGACACATTGCAAATTCACAACCTACCGAAATGTAATTTATTTATGAGGAAACTTTTGTGACCCCTCTTAGTCTAGAAAAATGTTGTTTTGATGCTCCTACGTCATTCTTTAGCCAACCTATTATGGTATGTGATTCCTATAATCTAACATGTTGTGAATATAATGGTTCATTGCATTGTTGAAGGTTACAACCTCCCTCTCTAGAGGAGGAAGTAATCAGGTACACAGATGATTGAAGTCTCTTAGTTGACTATTGCAATGGGTGAAATTTTGTTGTCTATTATGATGTGAATATGTTTGACCTGTGATTGATTAGGACCTTTTACTATCTTTCCTATTAAAGGAAAATGTTTGGTGCAATGTATGGTATATCAATAGATTTGAAAGTTTTTGTTTGGGAGTTATCATGTGGTATAATATTATGTTGTTTTGTTTGTGTTTACAATGTAGTGCTAGCTATGGCTTAACTTGTTTTTTGTCCTAATAGTACGCATTTTGATAGTTTAGTTGATCATATTATGGTTATGTATAATTACTAAAATGTTCAGTGGGAGAATAAGTTATTGCTCTCGTGAAAATGGTGGTATGAGCAAAGTTAGGCTTCAAGGAAAACCTTGGTTAAGTTCCTTGAGGTTATCAAATTTTGTAAGTATAAGTTTTTTGGAAGTTAAATTTTGTATCGAGGGGTATGGCTTTTGGAAGGATAATGTATGGGGGTCGAATATGTTTTTTAGACCTTTTTCATTCAACATGTCTGGATATAAATAATGGATAGATACACTTGAGTCTAGCTACTATATCTAGATACACCAAATGGGAAAATACACTCATGTCTAGAAAATGTATCCAGGACGTCCTCGGAATGAGGGCATGGTGAGAAACTTGTGAAACCATGGAAGTTGGCAAAGAGTTGGATATCTATTTGACAAGAAAATATATCTAGATCTTTGGGCATCTGGATAGCTAGTACATTTGCATTGTTTGAGAAGGGTAAATTTCCCCATGGAGTGTACAATTATCCAAGGTAGGCCCCTCTTGGGTGATTATTTTTAAAGGTCAAATTAGTGGTGTAGAGTATCTGGGATGGGCCTCGTTTACATGATTATTTGTACAAGGTTGGATTATTAGTGTAGAGTATTCAAGGTTGGCCCCGTTTAGGTGATTACTTTTGCAAGTATTGATATGTGTTGAACTAGATTTTGGAAGAACCACAATATATTTGGGGTGGAGCTCAACATTGTGGAATAATTACATGAGACTGGATATCCTTTGGAGTTGTGGTGGTTTAAAGTTATGGGGGTCTAGGCTCGTATACCAAAGTGAAAATTTTGATGCACTTATATTTCCCCCATAGTTGAATATATCATGAAAGTTTTGAATTGCATGAAGGGGTTGAACCCAATGGGACCCATGAATTAATATTATGTAGCAAGTGCCACAAAGGAAAAACCACAAAAACATAGGTTCCACAATGGATCTATGAGCAACATGGATTATTTTGGGTGATGTGGCCGATCCACGTGGGTGCCACAGGGAAGTATCCTCCAGATGTGGAAAGAGTTATAATTGGACATAATTTAAAAGGGTATAAAGTTTAATATAGGTGTTGGATTGAGATAAAATTTATATTGCGAGAAAGTTTTCGGTGACCTAACGTGATGGTACTATTTATTTTGGGTTTTAGAAAAGTTGGAAAAGAGGATTTTTGTCAGGTTCAGCTAAGTCATAGGTAACACTTTCCACATCTTGATATACTTCAATGGGGTGGAAGAGAGTGTTAGACTAGATATTTCCACAATGATAACATTATTGACAGTGAAAATGAACCTTTTGGTAATCAACTATTTGAATTGGAGTCCATCATTTGAATATAATCTTTGGGGATCTAATAATCTTTTTTTTGGCCTTAGAATCTTTTAGTTTCTTTGTGTTTTCGGCGCATGTTTTCGGTGATTCAACCCTTTTTTATGACAAAACCCTTTATTTGTTGTTCTTAGGATGTACCTCAATTTTGACCTTTTGGAAATTGTATTGATTGTGAATGATGATACCAAAATCAAACTGGCACCAATATCATGAATCCACTCCATACCCATCTATGCATTTTCATTAATTTCACAATATTTCCTGAAGCATTCGCTATGCACATTCAATATCAAAATATAATTCATGAGAACCCATTATCTTTCTTTGCAATAAGCACACTGAATAATTATTCTTCATAGAATACTATCACCCTCTACCATTTGATACATGCAGTAAATTTAATTTCACTAAATCATCAGTAAGATTTCCCTACCCAATTCACACACATAAGCACATAATTCTACCCATTCCAAATTTTAAAAATTCTTCAAATATCGTGCACATGGACATTTTGTAGATAGAAGATATGAAAAATTAATTTCATTAACAAAACTTGTACATACAAAAATACTCAAAACCATTTGTTTATCTGTATGAGCCTGACTATACATTTATTTGGTCATTAGATTTGCTCATAGGATTGCAATTGTTAAATACAAATTTAGAATAAAAAAAAAAAATTCTAGGTCCATGAAATCACTCATTAATTCCCTAAACCTCTCATGATTTATTCCATAAAGTTCTCATGCTTTCAAGGTAAATTAGATTTTCCCTTAAGGAAAAAATATTTCCTATCCATATATTTTTTCTTAAACCATACTATAGTAATTAAAAGAACTAATAATTTTTACTATTAAGGATTTACAATTCCTTTACATTATAGTAATTAAAAGAACGAGGAATATTTACAATTAAGGAATTACAATTCCTTTACAAAATTGAAACCTCATTTGGAGTTTTATCTCCAAAAATCTTGATGACTTGGAAGCTCTAATGCTCCTGTATAATTGAAGAATTTTGGGTTTGAATTATCTCATTTCTTTTCCGTATTAAATATGCTGTGGTGCTTACCAATTATATGATATATATTTGGACCTATGGTTCTCAGTGTTCTCTATGTTCAAATTCTTATCTAAATAATGAAAATATCCAATAAATAAGACTTACCAAAATGGTTGATAATTCACAAAGAAAAATACACAATCCCACCAAAAGAGAGTTTGAAAAGTCCACTAGTTCTTCTCATTCATTTTATGGAACAATCTGCAAATATGTGTTCTCTTAATATACTCCTTGTGTCAAGGTATGCAAAAATGTATCCATGCCAAGGGTTGTTGTGGACCTAGTCTAGTGGAATAGTTGGATAATTTTGATGACATAGATAACTCTAAGGCATGGTCTTTTAGCCAAGAGATACTCTTGCAAGTCATAAACAAACTAGCCACAAAAGAAAACTTTAAAAATATAAATTATTAAAATAACTAATTATTTTTTCTCCATTAAATTTTTTGAAATCAACTAGTGTGAAAATTATTAAAAATTTAGAAGAATTATATTTTCATACAATTATATTCACAATATATGTATATATATGTATAATGTAAATAAAAACATAAGAAATTAAAAAAATCTCATATATAAACAAATTATTAATACTTTTAATAAAGAGATAATATTAAGTTTAATTATATTTGAAAATAATAAAACCCATATCATGATCAGTAAGGATTAAAAATATAGATCCAAAGGAATTATATGAATTCAAATAAGATAGATTTGACAAAACAAATTAAATCGACAACTCTTCTGAAAGTAGTATCCATTAACTCTAACCCAAATTTTAGTTGTATCCATAAAAACATAGTTTCTACATTAATGAGAATATGGCTTGAGGCCTTGAGAGTGTGTCTGCCCATCCTTGAGTGTGTTGAATATGTGCCAAAAAGTTACTTTCTATATGGGGTAGTTTCTACATTAATGAGAATATGGCTTGAGAGTGTGCCTTGCATCTTTGAGTGTGTTGAATATGTGCCAAAAAGTTACTTTCTCTATGTGGTCGATATAAAAAAGTCAATATCAAGGAAAACTTCGTACAATGTCTCAAATTTCCTGTCCACGATATTTACTTAGTAAATAATAAATTATTGTTGCTACACTTTTTCTTCATTATTTAAGTCATACATATTTTCTTTCATTATTTAAGTCATCAATGTGTTATTTAACTAGTAATTTTTCTTTAAGTGTCTTTAACATCTCCACTATGAGTGTTAGATTTATTGTTGTTTTGCCTAGGCTTATTGGATTTCAAGCCTAATTCATTGATAAAGTTTGACATCATAAAATGTAAAAACAAAATAAAGGAAAATAACAATGGTTAAGAATATGGAAAATAACCATTTGTTAATTGAAAAAAAAACAACACACTTATAAAAAAATAAAAAATAATAACTTATCAAACTAATTTATAATATAAAATAAAATTAGATAGCTAAAACAATTAAATTATAAAATAAAATCTTCGGAAAAAACATTATAAAATTTAACATTAAATTCAAAAACATAAAATAAAAATGGTCATTACAATATAATTTAGTCTTCCTATACTCTGAACTATCCATTTACTTATTCTATCTCAAAAAAATAAATTAAAAATCAACTCCTTTCCCTTTAAAATAATGCTGGAAGTAAACATAAAACAAATTTATAGAACCATGTGCACTGCATTAGATTACGTAGGGTTGTGGGAATGCTCTATGTTGATTTTGATACTCATAACATTAAAGCTCACATGTTTGAAACCTTGCATCCTAAGGCCCCTAAAAGCACTAGTATCCTATCTCAATGAAATCTTTATCTTATTTGAACTTATAATTATGATAGTAGTATTTCAAATATTATTGACATATGGTGGTACGTCGGCGGTTATTGACATATGGCGGTATGTCGGCGGTTATTGACATATGGCGGTTATTGACATATGGCGGTGTTGTGAACGACGGGTTTAAAATTTACTTGTATATATTGACATTTGCTCGTAATGTTTTAACACCGATAAACCAGACTTGTCGTACACTTCAACAAAATCAGTGATCAGTGCTACTTAGGGGCGCAGAGGTTGAGGTAAATGATGAACTTTTCTCTCTTTCTTTTCTTTTTTGCATGAAGGGTCTAACGCCAGACATCCAACCAGTCAACTTTAGGAGATTGATTCTAATGGATCCAAAGATAATTGAATCCGCAATTCCAGCAGGAGATTAATTTTAATAGATTTCAGAATAATTTAACCTATATTTCATGACAGAAAATCAATAACCTAGCAAAATACTTCAACCAATTAAACTACCCATCATATCTGACTAACTCTTTTTATTTAATATCGAAATCACATCGAAGTCATGTTTTTACGAACATAAAAATAATCCCAACTTTCTGGAGTGCCCCTGATTTCCTAAAAAATTGTATCCACAGACTGGTTTGATGCGTTTACTTTAAATCATTCTTTTTTAATGCATAAATCATAACTCGAGATCATGTTTTTGCATTGCGCAGGTGTACAAGATTTCTGAAAACGTGTTAGAGTGGTATAAAGATATGGAAAGATCACGTAAAAGGTATGAAACATTGAACTGAAGTGTTTTTTAGGATTACATTCGGAATGTGTGAGTGCCCTAATTATAAACATGTTGGTCTCTATAACATGCAGATTGGCATCAATATCATCGAATCGTGATCCAGAAGTAAAATCTTTTCTACGATCATCGTCACTGTCCAGAAAATTGACGTTGCAGGTACTGGTGAAAAACACGTGTGGGTGGAGTTTGAATGTCAGCAACCCTGAAAGAGCAAAGATTGAAGTGAGTTTAGAGTGTTTTTGGGATGATCCGCGAGAATATGAGATAATGAACACGGTCATTCTCTATTGGCCAGGCTTGTGTCCCCGCGTTGTGGTGGATTGTGTCACTCAGATGAAGTTTAGGTGGGGGATGCAATCAACTTCATATCTTGAAATTTGTGAAAATCACATTTTTGATGATCTGGTAAGTAGGATCCCACAAGAAATACTGGTATTGGACTACACCGAAATATTCTTTCCAAACCGTTGGAAGGGTGTGCCGCCAAACGCATTCCGTAGAATTCGTAGAATTCGGTCTCGTTTCAACTGTGGGCAAAAACATTCCGTAGAATTCTTGAACTATTGATTCTTTCACGTGCTGCACTGTTGTGTTCAAATTTCTAGAGGGAGATGTATAATTTTTTTTGCGTTTTCTTGGGTGTTCTTTTAAACTAAAAATGATTTTTAGATTTAATTAATTACATTGTAAAATATCAATATTTACACTTTCACCTTGAGTTTATTCTGATATTTTAATAAATTTTTTGAAGCCAAAATTTGAGGAAAGTTTTTCATTTTGTGAGATTTAATCTATCTTAGCACTTAATAAACACCTTGAGTTTATTCTGATATTTTAATAAATTTTTTGAAGCCAAAATTTGAGGAAAGTTTTTCATTTTGTGAGATTTAATCTATCTTAGCACTTAATAAACACAAAGTTATGATGGATCTAGGTTCTTTATATAATACTATATATCTGTATCTACATGTCTCCTTCTTATTCCTTCTCTCAATTTCACCCCCCAAACATAGTCTCTCGGCATATCTATCTATTTCTCTGCCTCCCTCTCTCTTTCCCTTCTCTC
>APFE031083826.1:0-10378 GCA_000404065.3 Pinus taeda
GACATCTTGACAAAGCCATTGGATCAGAAAAGCTTTGAATTTTTGAGGAAGTGTCTGGGTATGACCGAATGCCCAGCAGGTGAAATTAAAGGGGAGTGTTAAAATTGTAATTCCACTGTTGCGCGCGAGCCAGCATTCAACGCTGACCGTTCAACCCCCGAAACCACCCAGCAGCAAACCTAAACCGCCGGGAAGCCATCGCACCGCTCTTTGGCAAAAGTGGTTTCCGTACGAAGGTGCTCCAATGCAGACATGTGGACTACCGTGACATCATCACCTGACACTTTTCGGACGATAACACTCAGTCAACTCACCCCTTCCGATATTGATTTCCCTCGTCTGATGACCTCCAACATTTACAACCGTTGATTTACCACAGTGCAACTTTGGTGTAAAGTACCGTGAGAAAGGTGTTCCGATATGCATCCTCCACCATTCGATTAAAGTCTTCTCTCTCCGTCGTTCGATTCAAGGAAAGGTTCACCGCCGATAAATTTTCCAAAGTACATACGGGCCTGTTGACAATTAAATACATCATGGTGTATTATTATAACCCATACCCTATGTTTATTGTTATGACATGTTTGGTAATGTTTTTCAATGTTCTCAATACGGCGAGTTAATATGGAGTATGGGCATAAATTTAATGTAAGTTTTTTTTTTTTTTCGAAATGTATGGTAATAGAGTTGACTTCAATGTAAAAACAATGTGTATTGCACAGGGGGGAAGTGAACCTCAGTTTGCGGAAGCAAGTAAAAAAAACAGAGGGTCCGCAGCAAACCAAGGATTCGCAGCAGCGAATGGAGACCAGAGATTAATTTTGTATTGCAGGGGAGGAACGGACAGAAGTGCATGATTTTTCTTTTGGGTTTGTAATGTAAAAGAAAGTACAGTAGCAGAGTAAAAATGTTTTGTCTTGGTAATGTAAGAAATGTAAAGATTGCACAGCAGTGCAGGAGGAGAAGTAAATGAAGAAAACCAGTAGATAGTTTTGTTGAAATCCATGAATTGTTTCACACAGGTGAAAAGGTAAATCTGTAAATCCCTGTAAGTTTTGTTTTCACACAGCAGTGAATGTAAATGAAATATTTACACACAGTGGTGTAAAATTTCATAGGAGGCAGAGTAATTTTTGTGAAAATGTTTTGGTGAATCCCTCTGAGTAAAAGAGGATGAATATGTAAGTGTTTTTGTTTAATGAATAGAAATTATTCTATGGTGGTGCAATACTCTGCTCTGTAATTTTTTTTTAAAAGACTTCTCTGTGCAAAAAGATCCTCGAGCAAAGAAAACAGAGCATTGCCTCTGTGTTTTAATTTTGTGGTTTTGATATTTACCCATTGCAAACAAAAATAGCCAACAGTACAATCTTGGAAATATCCGAAATGATGTAACAACCGCGCAGTTGGCTGAGTGGACGCCCATTCAGCTCCGCCAAATCAACCATGGATCACACATATTCTTCGTCCACCATTTCCCTGCCTTCCTTAATCAATTTCACAGCGAAAGACAATGGCTGGTCAATCAGATCGGGCTCTTGCTATAGCGTGGCCGCCTGCTACTACATTTACATGGTACCCTGTGGGAAGACGCGGTCCAAATCGAGAACGGGCGTTCACGGAAAATAGTAATGCCGACTCTTGGTGGGTAGGGATATTGAGAGCCTTTACTCCCGATTTCCACAAGGAACCCGCTATTACTTCGAATGTGGTGCAGTTACTCACCTCCTTTGCCTGCTGTTTCAAAGCTCCAATTTCCTCTGAACCAAAATAGAACCATTTTGAGGTCATTCCAAGGAAACATCTGCGTCGGCCTCTACAAAAAGAGCCCCTTCAGCAGTGCAGTGAATGATAAGCTTACCTTTACCTTTATGGGCATTTCTTAATCTGCAGTCAATGATAAGCTTACCCTTACCTTTATGGGCATTTCTTTATGAGCAGTAGCCTGTTAGGGTGATCTCAGGAGCGCAAATTTATAAATGGTTGCATCATGCATGTGTTGTTATCAGAAAGAGTTAAACCAGTAAATTCATTAATGGTGTATATCTTGGAATATATACCGCCAGCTCCAATCACTATGTACATTTTGACAAACATGGCCATCAAAAGAGATGCCAATCAATTTCGATATAAATTTGAGACTTCTACGTTTATGATATATATATTTCTAATTGTTTTTCAGATAAGGTTTGATATTAATTTGTAATCATCATTTGAATTATATATTATGTGATTTTTTTTTCTTTATTCTGAATATAAAAACAATTTGTTATTAGTAAATTTTGTGTAATGTTTGAGAAAATTTTTAATTTTAATTCAACAATAAACTATGGACTCAGTCAAGTAATATGAGAGATTTACCTGTTTTATATTAGAAGAAGTTTGATATATTTTATATTAGAAGAAGTTTGATATTAATTTTTAAAGTTATAATTTAGCTAGACGGATTTTTATTAATGGATTTATTTCCATGAATCAAAAGTTATAAAGTTATTTTCTGCTCAAAGATTTTTTTATTGTGGTGTTTGCTGAATGGGAAGATTACTGAAATTTTTATTTAAAGAGCTCTAGGTCTGGGGCAATGTTGGAATGTTCTTAACTTTTTGTTTTATGGATTTTGACAAAGTTACAACAATCATTACCAAGTTACCAATATTAATATGGTTTCTTAATCTTCTTGTTCGCTTGTGGCATTACACAGTCTTTCAGGGGTCGTTTCCTTGCATTTGATACTTTTGGTGGGACACTTGGCATTTACACCTAGAATCAATATCAAGTTTAAAATATGTGATTTTCATTGGACCCTTACTCTACACTATGAGAATATTTTGTTTTGTTGCCACTTATGTCATCAAATAAGCCATTTACAGAATTATAGCCATCTCTTCAAATCTTAGGAGAAGTGGAGCATTCACAATTTTAGGGCTAAAAGTTGGAAGCCCTGTGATCCAACTCCTATGGAGAACCAGGCTTCCTCTATTTCTGAAAAGGATGATGAAGGATATGATGATGAAATGCATTAGGTGGACAAGGCTCAAACTTCACACTTCAAAAGTCTCTTGAGGATCATGTTGTGAACCATGCTCCTTCCACAAGCACATAGACAGTGAATAATAATGCTTCTTCGAGCACATTGAAGCGAGCCTATGAGTCAACTTCCTCTGAATCGAACAAGGATTCTCCTTCATCATGCAACCCACCTTTGGAAAGTCGGCTAGAGGATTTGAAAAGGAAAGAAAAGAAAGGTTACAAACCCTACCCTTATTTAGGTGATTATCTTTTGTAATTGTTTCTTTTGATCTTCTATGCCTCATTTGTTATTCTAAGTCTCATACATCTTAGTGATGTTCTTGTTAGTATATAACACATAGTTCCCAAAATGAGTCATGATTATATATAATGTATTTCTTTTCTAGATGATCAATAGAATCTCTAAAGCCTACCAAACAAACCTATTATGTAAGTTTTTGTTCATTTTTTATTATGGATATAAAAGCAAATTTTTGTTTATGTAAAGTTTGTGTTATGTCCAACCAATTTTTTAATACTCTGATTCGATCATAAACGATGGCTCAACCAAGTAACATGATAAATGTATATGTTTTATATTTTTTTTTCTGGATAAAAACTAATTCTATTAAAAAGAGAAAAAGAAATATTTACAATGAGGTCGCAGCCTCAGAGGGCGAGTGTCCCAGCCCTCAGCAGAAAAACCAGAATGCAGAGAAGAACAGCTGAACAGGTTGGAGTACAGCATTTTCAATTCAACAAAAGAGAGTTGTTCCAAAGAATTACTCCTTGCAGGCAAGAAGCGTCGGGCAGAGGAGAAAAAAGTTTGAGTATTCTTCGGCGACCATGAGAATTCCAACAAAACTAGACCTCCACCAGCCTTTGAGAAAATTGAAACATTGACATACATTCCAAAAAGAAATACGATGGGCTGAGGAGGAGCCGAATGAAACAGAGAGAAGAACAACTGAAGGACAAAAACACAAAGAGTATAACCCAGAACTTGGACCTTGGAGGCGACGTAGCCCGACTGCACAGAGGGAGAAGTTACTCGTGCGAAGTCTGAGGGTCGGTGCCCCTTTTAGCTTGAGTATCCGGTGCAGCAAGCCAGGTGACCTCTTCATCGCCTTCCGCTCCACCTTCTGAGGGGTTGACAAGATGAAGAATGCCAAGATCGTGCTGAACAGGGCCGCAGACAATCACTTCTTCCTGAGGCGGCGTGCGTTGGCGATTGGCCTCTTCAGCAACAGGGGAGTCCTCCCGCATATGCTCAGCAGTGAATTTCGAGTCTTCCCCTACACCCTGAGCCAGACTTTCCTTTGGAGATGGAGTGGAGGAGGAGCTGATGGGGACTTCAGGAAAATCCGCCTCTTCTGCAACCATAATGGTGGTTGTGAAGGTGATAACGGGCTGATTCAAATGGCTGCGGAAAGTGAAGCGGGATGTCTGAAAGGAGGAGTTAGGGACAGGTCTTGCGGGGTTGGGTGGGGGTGAAGACGGAGAGGCTAATGATATCAGAATGATGAGTGGAGAAGGAAAATGCAGGGCTCGTCCCCTGGGAGCCGAAGAACCTCCCCTGTGCGGAACACCTCGGCTGCGAGGCATTGCGAGCACCCTATTGCGGTTGTGAAAACTGAACGAATGAGAAATGGGGGATGGGGGAGATGCAAGGTCAGCAGGCTCGACCTCCGGAAACCAGAACCAACATTCAATCTGACCAGAACACTGAGACATAGAATGGCAAAGTCGAGGATGAAGCTGAGCCATTATATTGCTGTTGGATGCCATAATCGACCGGATCGGAGGCATAAATGCGCCTGTGGTTTTCTGAGCGCCTTCAATGCCTGAAGGGACCTTCATACCGTCGCACATTAACCTAAATTTATTCCTCTGCATTGAGATCGGGGCGATTGAATGCATGCAGGTGGCCATCCAGGTGCCGTGTAGGAGGAAACGTGCTAGGCACGCGCTGAGGGTGTACCTGCTTGGCTTGGAGATCACCCGCATCCGGGCAATGTATATGTTTTATATTACTTCATAAAGATCAAACATATTCAATCATGTTCATTCCTATGTCCAAGCTACCCAATGATTTGGTGCAATTATGTACAATCACTATTTATGTAATTGTTCATTCCTATGGCCAAACTAGCCAATGATTTGGTGCAATTATGTACAATCACTATTTATGTAATTTCAAAGATTTTATAAATCATGATTGAACAATTCTTGAAAAGTTTTGGAGTATTTTGGTCAAAACCATTAACTATAATGTATTTTGAGGAGAAACAATAGATCTCAACTTTGAACATGGTGATGGGAGCTAAATATGAACTTATAAATAATAAAACAAGTTTGAACCCGCTTTTAAATAGGAGTTTGGAAAGATTATGACATTTTAAACAATAATAATATATAGATCAAACATTTTGAGAAACATTCACAATCTTTGTATAAGAAAGAAGGATGGCACTCTCCCATCTACACTCTCGCACCTGAAAGGCCCAAATCCAGTTGCATTCATATTAAAGTATGAATGTACCAAACACGTCATAGTATTGGTAACCAGACATTTGGGATTATATACCCAACCATGAAATAGATCCATTTTCTAGTCAAGCTATTAAATAAATAGATCCATTTCATAAAATCTAACACTAAAACTAAAGAGACTACACAAAAAAAATAAGAAAAAAAAAATGAAAATAGTTATTTCACCCATACAAACAAGAAAAGTAAGTTTTGTTATTTATATTAGAAAACTAGGAAACCCTATCATTTGATTCTATGTCCTCATAGGTTAGTGTTTTATATAGCATTCCAATGACTTGTGGGTGTGGGCATGCAAGGTTAGTCTCAACGTTGAAGCTTGAGGCTTTGGTATTCAGAACTTAGGTTCAAATGTGCACAATACAAAATTAGATGAAGTGGAGAATGAGATAGGCTTTTTCTAACAAGTCCAAAGACCCACTATGAGCGATTTTATGAGTATCTTGGAATCTCAAACTATGGGGCCATTTTGTGACTTTTTTTAGGATTCTCATCTTGAGGCCTTCGTATTATGAGTGTCATATAGTGTTATGCTTATCTTGAAGTCTTTGGCTTGTTGGCTTGAATCTGAAACTATGGGACTGTTTTGTGACTTTTTAGGATTCTCATCTTGAAGCCTTCATGTTGCGAGTATCAAATAGTGTTGTGTTTATCTTGAAGTTGTTGACTTGTTGACTTGAATCTCATACTATGAGGTCATTTTGTGACTTTTTAAGATTCTCATATTGTGGCCTTCATATTGTGGGTGTCATATAGTGTTACGTAACAACTTCCCTCCACCGTCGTGAATGAATATTTTCATCCCAACCCAGACCACGATGTAATCGCAATATTTCCAATAAATGCAAATATTTATTGAGGGTTATTGGGTTAGAAAAAGCCATAATTTTTAATGAATGCGTGAACGAAATGGAGAGCAAAGACTTTGTAAAACGATATGATGATACGAAATGTCTTTGTTTTATCCAGAGAGAGTTAAGCGAAGGCACTAAATCTCCATAAAACTTCATTACTGGGTTGCACGCTTACACGTGGGTTACATGCTTTTGGTACAGGTTGTAATGTATTTAAAGTTGGGTTATAATCACATGATATTATTTTAATTTTACTGATATTTTAATCAAAATATTTTATAATTACATAATTAATAAATTAATTAAAATAATTAATGGTATTTAATGTTTATTTTGAAAAATCACACAGCTAATTTTTTTATATAATATAAAGACTTCTTATATTTTCAATAATTATCCATTTAGAAATATCAACACCTATATTATAAAATTAAACTAATATAACATTATCTATTTAGATAATCATCAAACAACCTACATTATAAAAATAACTAAGTTCTAACATTATTATTATTAATAATTATAAAAAAAAAATAGAATTCTAGATTATGGAAACTCACTTCACTTTGTCATGGATATCTTTAACTTATAAATAGGATTTGTTACAATATCATGGCTTACTAATACCACATGCCCAAAAAACCAAAACTCAAGTTCATATGATATATGTTTATATCACTTTTTTTTTTAATTAATCAATTTAATTAAAATGGAAGAAAGAACATAACTAATTTGGAGATAAATCTCAACATTTGATTTTTGACTGCTACTAAGAATATTCTAAAATATTTCATGGAGGTTAAATCCCTACCATCCACATAATAATTATTGGTAATTAAATTAAAATTCTAGAAGTTGTTGAAAAATGCGTTGTCATTAATGTCAAAGTTGTGGGAGGCCTAAGTGAATACATGTCCAAATTAAGGGGAAGGGACTCAAGCCATAAAAGAAGAGAAGAGGCACAAGGTCGAATATCAAAAAAACAATGTTGAGTAGCATGAAGGTGTGACCAAAGCCAAGAAAACAGGAGATCGTTGGACAGACAAGGCAAATCCTTGGATCAATGCATCTTGGACCAATGCGGGAAGACTTGGATTGACAGATCAACGCATCTTAGATTAGCACAACTTGGATTAGATCAATATCTATTGTTCAGTTTAGGGGGTCCCAACATGCTTGAAGCTTAATCGAACATGAGGTATGAAATGGCATCACAGAAGTAAACCGCTAAAGGCAAGTGACATACGACGAAGGAATACACCAAATGATAGAGCATCCAAGGAGCATCCCACAAATCAAATTTTTATGGTCTCTCGTCAATTAGAAAATGAAAAGGTTACCATCAAGCGCAAGTCCATCTATCAATTGCTTGGATATCGAATGTTAAGCATATCTTCGATATCTGATATGTTATGCCCCCAGTCACAATTCTTGGTCATGAGGAACTTAAGGATTAGTTCTTAAGAGATAAGCACCCCTATAATAATGTATATCATAAATTTTTCGATACATGGGTTCACATGATTTTCCAAATACCCAATATGGTTGGCACTCATTCAAGCCCCTGGGCATAGAGCAATAAGGTATAGTGTCTAAGGGCTAATATCCCATATGCTCTCACATCATCAAATTTATAGAAAATATCTTCAACTTTATGATTCCTTTGATATTCAATATGGGAGCCTCTAGTCTGCTAGTCATGATGGAGTTAAGGTATGACAACTAGGGGTTAAGAACCTTTCGGCCCTCGAACCATTAGGCGTGTTGGTAAGTTTGTCAATACAAAAGTCGCAAAGATTCCTGGTACCTGATATACAGATGCGTGGCACATGCTAGTTGGACCAATGACAGACCAATGACGTGGTGTGCCACATGGAGTAGGTGACATGGTAGTGCTAGGTGGAGGACATTTGTCACCCATATTTAGCATTTTTGGATTGTTGGTTGTGTAAAGGTAAGTGACATGCAGCATGTGTCAACAAGGCCACATGGAAGAGGACTCGCTAGAATTCGTCATACATTAGACTATGATTGGTTGTTGGAATAATGAGGTTCTAGCTAAGTGACCCTTGTAGCCCCGGAATTCGTGGATGGCGTTTTGTTATCCAGTCACCCAATATCATATGGCCGAGAGTCACATGGCCTAGACACAATGGAATGACATGTAGCACATGAGGAATTAGCATCCCTAGGCCCTATAATCCTAGGGAAATTTTTTACAAGAATAAGTTCGAAAAACTCTTGATAGCCCAAGGTCACAAAATGTGGTTCTTAATGCTTTTTTACTTCACACTTGGGTGATAAATGGTATATATGTAGGTGTTTTATCCTGATCTTCTCATGAATTGGTGTCCATTGACTAATGGGTTTGAGGGATAGAAATTTTGTTCCTAACAAAAAAGGTTCCCATCAGCAAGTCCAAAGAAACTTGGTTTTGTAAGGGTTTTTTTAGTGTTAAAGGTTTTCCGAGTATTTCCTGAATCCCCCATAAAGTTTAAATTGGATGTCCAGGTCATACTGACCTGGTAACAGTGTTCAACTCATATTTAAATGTAAATAACCAAAATTTGAGGATTTAACATCTACCAATGCAAAGGCACATGGTCATATGCAATGATTAGAATTAAGGAATCTTTAAAATAGTAATAAAATAGTTTTATAAGTATTAAAAAGTAGTGCAAGCCTAGGATCCATTAGAAAAAGTGCAAAGTTAGTTAAATTAGGGATGAAGGAATTATCTATAAATTGAAAAGACCCAGAGAGGCATTGGAAGATAAAAGCTGCGTGATAATGAGTATAAGCATATGGTAAGTTATCATGTTGTAACCACATGACAAAAAGATAACACAAGATTTGTGGACAAAGCACATAGATAAGAAAACAAAGGTTTGAGTGACTTCATTAACAAAAATATATGAAGTATGTGAGATGCATGTCAATCAAGAGATATCTATGAATTATGTGTGACATACGCCAATCAAGAGATATTTATGCATTATGTGAGACATATGCCAATAAAGATATTTTGTGTAGTACATGAGACATGCACCAGTTAAGAGGGATTTGTGCAATGAATAAGGTGAAGTTCTTGTTGCAAAGGTGATATTGATGAGGTAGCTATAAATAATTAAACAAGAGAAAATTTGATACTATTGAGGTAGTTGCAAAAAATTAAAGAATAGCTAAGTTCACGCTAGTTAGTTAGCTATAAAGAATTGAAGAAGAGCACTGATATGATGACATAACTGCAAAGAATTGAAGAAGATTAGAATGGACTAGAGAAGATCATATTCTAGACGGAAAATCTATGGGGGTGCCTCAAGCAGGCTGGTGCCTGTAAATATCAGGAGATTAGTGTCTCCTGTAGGGTGGTGCCTACAAAATAGTTGGGATTGGTGTCACCAACAACTTGGTGCACATAAATCTGAGGGGATTGGTGTCTCTTGTAGGTTGGTTCCTACAAATCAATGGGATTGATGTCTATGGGAGGTTGGTGCCTTCAAATCTTAGTGTATTGGTGTCTCCTGTAGGTTCGTATCTATAAAGTAATGGGAACTGGTGTCTCCAACAGGTTGGTTCCTGCAGAGCTAAGGGGATTGGTGTATCTTGTAAGTTGGTTCATACAAAGATTGTAACAATAGTTTGGCTCCTACAAAGAACAATTAATTAAAAGAAGTTTAGTGACTTTATCAATAATAGGTTTCCACATATATTTTGTGTCTTATGGTGTGATCTGAATTGGAGCATATTAGTAATGTTGTGCTAATTCCCCAATTCAGAATATAAAAATGTGCTTTAGGATTGTACTCCAAAATAGCAAGTAAAAGCATGAATTTTATGTGTTTTTCAAAAGTTAGTTTCATGAAGAAAACTTAAAAGATGAAACTAAAACACTAAATGGAAGCATGTATCAATCAATAATAAACCAACCATTGATAAAGGAGTTCACCCTCCTTGGCTACATC
>APFE031083829.1:9099-30001 GCA_000404065.3 Pinus taeda
CTAAATCTTATGCACTATATCTCAAAGATCAGTGGCTCCAATTCCAGATTAAGTCATTGGCAAAGAGGGGCACAATCCCATTTCAAGATTATGGTCAGTCTATGTATTTATGTGATCATAGTTCAGCCGAGGATAAAGCAAAGCTAGCAGAATTTTACCTACACAACATCACACTTCCTAACATGAATTTATGGGATCCAAATGTTGCTTTGGGAGACTTACAACTAATGGCTATGGCTTCTTGGATGAGCCATGAAGAAAAGAGAGCAATGGGAATTTAGAAGATGATGGAAAAAGAGCTAAGTGAGCCCCTGATGATAAGGGCAAAACCAATAGAACCATTGGCTCTCATCTGTGACCACCAACACCTTGCAGCTAATCCTCAAGTTTTTCTTCACTATGTTGACAAACAAGCACGTGCTATTTCTCATTTTGAAGATATGGAGAGATTGTTTGGTGATGACTTCCTTCATGCCTGCATGAGAAGGTGGAATACATTGCCACATAGCTTAAGGATTAGGGAGTATCACACCCCAAATAGAATGAGGGAGGCCATGAGGAGGGTACCCCTATATAAACAGTTAATGCAAAACTTGAAAGTCAACTAGATTGGTCTTAAATTCAGTCCTCTAGTGTTAGGATTGTTGGAAGGAGTCAAAGAGGAGGAAGAACAGAAACAATCGCAGGAAGTGGATAGTAAAGGAGGTTTCCATGATAGAGAGGAAGACATCACATCAGAGGCTTGGGATGTCAGGGAATCTACCAGAGCTATTCAATATGAAGAGCTAGATTAGCTTCTCAGAGGATGAGCAACCCATTCAGTAGGCGGGTGATGATGAGCCCCAGAAATGGGTAACTGTATGGGCTAATTCTGCCTATTATTTCAATTTAATCCACCATTATCAATAGTTTTGTGCATGTTTTTGAATATATTTATGTGAATAGAGTGAATTGGTTAGTCACCTTGCCATGTAGCCTAATGAATATTTATTGCATATCTTTTGTGGACAAAGACAAGGAATTTATGAGAAAATGGCAGCCAAACTCGAGGAAAATAGGGAAGAGAACTTGTAGGAGTGGTGTCTCCTTCATTAATGACCCATTTCCTTGAATCTTCGATTAGCAGCTTGGGGTACAAAGGCCCACATTGATGATTCCAAGGGTCAGTCGAGCAAGTCAAGTAGGACTGCTGTTATCTTCAGTTTTAGGAAGCCGAGTTCCTTAATTTTAGGAGGACTGTTGGGAGTCCCCATTTGTATAAATAAGAAGGCTTCAAGCTTCAGTAGGTTAGCCAGTTCTTAGTATATTTCCACACTTTTGTGCAGCATTGTACTCAGCTCATTTTCGAGCACTTTTTGAGAACAGTTTATGTGATGTAACTGCTAATTTTGATAATGAAGATGAACCAAGTTTTGAATCAGCACTGATTTTTTTCAGAGGGCTGAAGCTCTTGGGTTAGGGCCCAACCCAAGATTCCCAAAACCTCCTTTTTGTACTTATATGTTTTTGTTTCCATTCATGAGTTAATTTTTGCTGCATATACTCATTTTACTTCATTAGATAAGGTTTCTTTTGATGGTTAGAATAGTCATTTTTGCATCAAGTTTCTTAAGTAAGTTGTTTCAGTGATAGAAAAAGATCCAAAAAGGCTAACAGCAAGTCTTGATCTCCTTTCTCCCTCTTTGGGACTATGATTTGAGGTCAAGGCACTGTTGCTGCCACCAAAAACACAGTTTTTGCTCTTCCATGCAACTGCTAGTGTGATACTTTGATTTGGAAAAGTTGATATTGGTCCAGATTTAATTTCGTAGATCATTTTATATCCTTTTACCATAGTTCTCTTTCATTCTTTTCTATTCATAAGGTACTATTCAATTTTTTTTGTTTTTAGGTTAGAAATTAGGTTAAGCTAGACAAGACTATGTTTTTATTTCTTTCTTTGGTCAGTTTCGAGAAGTAAGAGTGCAGATCTCTTACAGGACATCCCAACTCATCATTCCTCCATACAACAGCTAGCACTAGCTCACTTCTTATAGATCCCCCAGTTCATTCACCACATTTCGCCAATCTGCCCTAATTTTTGCGTTGTTCTTCCATAAAGCTGTTTTCTTTCCATTTCAGCAAATCCAACCATCTTCCTTCATCCCTGCTCCTCATTGAGAAGTTATAAACCCCTCAACACCTTCATCTAGCCTTCATTTCCCCTTTTCCATCAGTTTTCCACCTTCAAACCTCCAAAAACCACTTTCAGCCTCCTCTTGTAGATCATCTTGTATAACCTCCTGTAGATCCCCTGCAACCTCTTGTAGAATTTCTTATGAGTGATTTTTCGAAGTCTAATCACAATGGAAGTATTCAAAAGGGTACTAGGGGATTCCTAGGACCTCTCCACACCTTCCTCACCATTTGCGAAAGCCAATTCCATCTTCCTTTGCCACCAAACCTCTACACAGTCACAACCAGTCAAATCACAAGCATAATAATTCCACATAAAAATACTCAAAAGTACAAAAAGATTATTTCTTCTCATTTCTCCTCAAAATTAGCTTAAATAAATGCAATTTTCCTTTTCAGTAGTTAATGGAACTCACTTCATTAGTTTTCATCTCTTTTCTTGCAAAAATAGGGTTAGTGGGTAAACTAGGGTTTGCTAGGGTTTGTGTTTCATTTCAGTTTTCATTCCCTTTCTACAAGTAGAATAGCCCTTGTAGAGTTAGTTTCCTTTCATCACAGTTAAAGCTTCTTCTAAGAACTCATAGAAGTTGGCTTAAACTCCTAGCGAACTTGCGCCAGATGATCAAGTGTTAACTTGCAGTAAAAGCTAGTACTTGTGAATACAACACTGTCGCTTCCAAGGAACCTACAGTAAAAACTAGTACTTATTACGAACTACTGGGTTGATAAAAGTAAAGAAGGAAGCCACATGAGTTGTAGCATTATTGCTGCAATACTGGAGCTCACGACTCTTTTTGTTGCCATTTCTGGGGAAGTGTTAGAGTATTTTGTGATTACTACTTTTCTTCTATTTTCTACTACAACATTCTGCTAAGTAGTTTATTTCAGTAAAAGTAGAGCAGTTGTTTCATTTCAATTCTGCAATTTCAATTCTACAAAAGTAGATTAGACATTTCTTGCTTTCATTTCAATTCTACAATTTCACTCCAACAAGAGTAGATTAGATATTTCCTCCTTTCATTTCAATTCTGCAATTTCATTTCAGCAAGCGTAGATTAGGCATTTCCTGCATTCATTTCAATATGCAATTTCCATTTCAGTAAGATTCATTTTAGTTAGTTGCAATTTGTTGTTCAATCCATTTCAGTTTTGTAGGTACAAGCATAAAAAAACAAAAATCACTCAAAAAGGATATTTTCTTTCATGCCTCCTAGGAACAGAGACAATTAGGAAAATTCCTATCCAACACCCCCACCACATCAGTAAGTGACCCTTCTCTCTTCTTTGGTGGTAGTGATCCAGAAGAACATATAGGTGAACCTCTAGAGATATATGAAAATGTATAACATAAGAAGAGCAAGAAACCATTCCTCCTGAGACCATGGTGGAAAACAAAAATGTTAGAGGAAATGGGGAAAGAATAGAAGGTGCCTTTCCTATTCGAGAGACCAATGGGGACACAAAAATGAAAAACATAAGTCCTTCAGCCTTACCTCACTTCCATGGACCGAATACCGAAGATCGTGATACCTTCTTGTTTGAATTTGTTGTTCTCTGTCGAACCTATGACTATGCAGAGGACGAGCAGAAGTTGAAACTGTTTTCTTCTACCCTCAAGGATGCAACATTGCAGTGGTTCATGTGGTTACCTGGAAATAGTATCACAACTTCGGCTTAGATGCAGAAAGCCTTTAATGAAAAATACTCAGACTACTGTAGGTCAAAGGATACCAAGGAAGGAATCTTTCGAATGACCATGGGAAGTGATGAATCATTATAAGACTATGAAAGAAGGTTTCAACTCAGTTATGAAAGGGCCAGGTGCACACTTGACCCCAAATTTCTGATGTTGGTCCTACTCAGAGGAGTCCCTGAAGACCTTCTAGATACCCTCCATTTGTTGGTTGGGTGAGAAATCTACCAACTGCCTTATGATGACATAAAGTCTATCTTTAGAAACCATTCTAGGCTCAGCTAGAAAGAGAGGTAGGGGAAGTGAACCTTTAGCCAGTACATCATCATCCAATTCATCCCTTAGAAACAAACTTAAGAATCGGCTGGAAGATTTCAAGAGCAAGATGAGGTAGACTCTTTCCATGGAAATGGATACCTTGCATATCAAAAGGAAACAAGAGGAATCCGAGAGGGCTTTCACCATCTTTTGTCCTAGGTGCACTAGAAAGCATCCTAGAAACGAATGTCCATTGCACTCTATAGAAGTTTGTTTAGTCTATGAAGAAGACAATCCTAAAAATCAGTGCCCTTCCTTGCCCGTAATTAAAGTTTCATATCAAGGGGCCACTGAGCCACTCTATTTCTTGAACCAAAGGAGGACACATGGACCCAGACCTTACCAACAGGGAATGCATAGGACATCGCAGACTTATTACAACCCTAATCAATCCACTTATATGCCTTCTTGGGGTCGCCCTACTCATCCTTCTTGGTCCACACCCCCTCTTTGGTCGTATCATCCTCAATACTAGGCTCTACCAGTTTCTAATTCATTTCACTCTTATGCTCAGCCACAACCTTAGTGGAATGCACCTCATCAAGGGTGGACGCCCTAGTTCAACTCTCCTTCCACTCTTTTGCCTCCACCAACCTCTCAACCTCAACCATTGCCGCCAAGATAACCCCAAATACCTGTGCAACCGAGCCCGAACCCTAAAAACAGATAGGCCCAATAGGTATATAGTGGGGAAACATCATGTCCGACCTATGCTGTGGAGATTCAAGAGATTAACCTACAATCTGGGAAGGTTCTCCCAGATAGCTAAGCCCCTCCTAAGGAGGATGAAGAAGAAAAATTGGAAAGTGAACCAAAAGTCATTCCACCCTTTCCTGAGGGACTAACTGGAACCACACAACCGACCCCAGAAGAAACTGAACTTTTGGGAGAATTAAAATAGTTATGTGTAAAGATACCACTTCTCCAAGCCATAAAGGATGTTCCCATATACAATAAGATGACCAAGGAGAAGTGCTTTAGGTACCCAGGCAGTCGAGAGACAGATGCTCCAACTATCAATGTCATAGGACAATTGCCTAACTTAATGTTGGGGCAAGTAATTTGTCTGAAATATCTAGACCTTGGGAGTCCTGTAGTCGATGTCCACATCAATGGCACCATAATCCCCCATACCTTGATTGACTTAGGGGTTTCCATTAATGTCATGACCAAGGACACTATGCTCAAACTCAACCTTCAGGGTTCCTTGAGAAAGACCACAAAAGTCTTGCAGTTAGCAGACCGCTCCACCGTGACCCCTGAGGGGATTATGGAAGATGTAATTGTCTCTATTGACTCCTTGGAGTACCCTGCTGATTTCCTAGTTCTCTAGCCAAAGGAAAAGCTCACCGGGTATCCTCTGATCCTGGGAAGACCTTGGTTGGCTACTGCGAATGCCTACATTAGTTTTCGAGCTAGGAACATGACAATCAAGAATGGGCATATGTCCAAGCAGCTAGTCCTATATCCTCCTACCCAACCTCTATTAGAACATGATTTACCTCTCTGGTTGGAGGAGGAAGCTAAGGATGAAGTCTATTCTGTAGCATTGTTTATAGTAGAGGCTACCATTGGGGGCCCACAAACCGAGGATGACCTTATTGAAAACTTGATTCGAAACCCACCCCTCGGTGTGTTGACAATAGAAGAGTTGGTGGAAGAAATCGAAGCTAATCCTGTAGTTGATCTCTGTGTGGCTGATCTGACCTCTCTCCAAGTGAAGAATGTGGAATTTGACCCTAAATGGACCTTGAAGATCAACTCATCCCTGTCCACCTCTCAAGAGAAAGAACTATGTAACTTATTGTAAAACCACTTGGATGCTTTTACTTGGACCTATAAGGAGATGAAGGGAGTCCACCCCTCAGTCTGTACTCATCACATTTACATTAAAGAAGATTGTAAACTAGTCAGGTAGCCTCAAAGGAGGATGAATCTAGCCCTTGAGGACATTGTCAAAGAAGTTCTGTAAAATTTGTTGGATGCAGGATTCATCTACCCCATCTCTGACAGCGAATGGGTCTATCCTTTGGTGTTAATGCCAAATGAAAATGGGAAGCAAAGAATCTATTTAGACTATCGAGAATTGAACAAGGCCACCAAGAAGGACCATTTCCCTTTGCCATTCATAGATCAAGTGTTAGATGGCCTGGCAGGGAAGAAGTTCTTCTCCTTCCTATATGGGTTTAGTGGGTACAACCAGATCCAAATCAGCCTGGAAGACAAAGATAAGGCCACTTTCACTTATCCTTGTGGTACTTTTGCATACAAGGTCCTTCCTTTTTGGTTGTACAATGCTCTCGCCACTTTCCAGAGAGCAGTAGTGAGCATATTTGCTAAATTGGTTCATGATTCAGTGGAAATCTATATGGATCATTTCACCCCTTATGGTTCTGACTTCCAGGAAGCTTTGACTAACTTGGGAAAAACTTTATCCAAGTGCATTGAAATGAACCTATCCCTCAATCCTGAAAAATGAAAATTCCTGATGACTGAAGGGATCATGCTAGGTCATACAATTTCTCAGCAAGGATTACTTGTGGATCCCAATAAAATTACAATCATCGAAAGGGTCCCACCTCCTCAAAAGGTGAGAGATCTCCAGATTTTCCTAGGCTTAGCAGGGTATTATAGAAGATTCATTAAGGATTTTAGTAAGCTAGCATGTCCATTGTTTAGTCGTTTGGGAAAATATGCTGACTTCATATTGTTATCCGGGAATAGTGTCCACTCGAATGCTGCTATTCCCACTAAGATGGGTGGCTATCTTAGAAACAAACAATCAAAGTCTACTATTGTTTCCTTTTATGAAAATAAATGAGAGGAGAACCAAGAGGACCAACCTCAGTCATGCGCTTGATTTCCTCTTCTCTTGATAGAGTTTCACTGCTTCTTCTTTCTCTGCCCAGCTTCAAAAGGACCTGTGGAATCATAGCTACATACTACTATGCAAGAAACCAGGATCTAAATTCATAAATAATACAGGATCAGATGTGTATTAACCATATACATGCATATATAAACAAGTACACGAGAATATGGAAGGAAATAAGAATAGCTTTATTTAAATGAGAAGTAGCAAGAGGATTACAACCATGTGCTCTGACCCAGCATCATCCTCTAGCTAAGAAGCCCTTCTTCACCCCAAGCAAATCTAGATCACCCAACACTGTGAATGTACACCAGAAAACCAACAACACTTCTCTATAAGATACAAAATTCGAGCCTCTGGATCTCTGCGATGAGGGATCCATATATAGATGATTATAGAGAGGTGAGTCATCTTCTGGGATCTTGATTAGTGTCTTCTCTCTGATAGTTCTTGCTTCCACTTGGAGAATGATGATCTCTTACTCATCCCTGGTCGAAAATGGAGTGGCAAGTGTTAGAGGGGAAGCTTCTAGAAGATTCCATGATCTTACACCTCGCATTTTTGTCCCTGCCATTTGTCCATTCCTGACCATCACACCCTACAGAGGAGCAAATCAGTATGCATCGCACTTTGTACACTGGGAAGGTGATATGCATCGCACCCCCTACATTGAGCTTTCAATATGGTCTAGTTTTGACCATTTATGACCAGTTTTCAGTGGAGAACTTCTGGGAGATGATGTAATCAGTTGACCTTGTTCCTTTAGGCAGTGAAGCAACACTTTTAGGGACTTAGGGGCACTTAGTTTATGTACATTTATGATAGGGGTTGAAGTGCCCAAAAATTTCTATAACAGTTGCCCCCTAAAGCATGAGGGGGTTAATCTTTCTGATGTTGGGTGAAATGCTTTACTATGAGGATCTAAAGTTTTTTCGAGCTGGGAGGTGACCTGTAATAAGATACAATACAATACATTATTTTGAAAACATTTTTTCATGATCTAGCTGAGGCAGGCATTCCCATGCTCAACTTTATAAATTCATTTCCATGTACATAGGACAGACAATCATCTGTGTGAGAGACTGATGATATGGACACATCCTCCTTTGATTTGGATGATCATTTGTTCAGAAATGATGTACACTTAATGTCTTTATATACCTGAATATGTCGCAGCCCGGATGGATGAAACTAGATTCGGGGTCTCCAAAACTCATTCAATCTTCACTCGGAGTACAGGTCAATCCATGTGAAAAATGTTCTGGAGTCGAACATGGAAAGACATCACCTGATTACCAGCCAATGATGTAAGCTGTTAACATGCATGAGAGGAATCACCAATAATGACAATGACCCTCAAGGTACTACAGTACAGTTCACATGGTGTGAAAAAGGGACTTGGCGTCGAACACCACACAAAATCGCTCGGTTGAAGGCCATTGATGTAAACCTGTTGCCGAAAGTGAGAAACTTGCCATTCAGGCATGCAAGCTTCAAAGTACTGAAAGGGTTGTTCCTAAGTCGACTTCTTGGATAATGAGCTGATGTCGACAAGAAGTGACCCGTCACAAGAGGGCCTTAAGGAATCCCACATCAATGACATGGAACTAAGCAAATGATTTTGGAGGTGAAAACAAACAGACGATACAGGATTCAGGGTGGCGGTCATGAAGGAATGAAGCATGAATGTATTGCAGTGGGTGAGACACAGGTGAATTCTCTGAATGACTTCTCTTGAACATATCAATGACACTAACGATGGATCGGTAGCGTTAACCCCAAAGATGGATGGTGTGATGGACCAATGGTGATGACAAGTGAACGGAATGACCCAACCCGACATGGATGCGGAAGGAAAGTGTCATGCTCAAGAGCGACTTGCTACCAATAAATTGTCTTCAAGTTTTCTTCCCAATTTTCCCTAGTCATTGCTGACCAGTGCCTCTTTATTTTTGTCAAGCTTGAGGAGGATAACATATGCTTGTTCTATAATCCGCCCTTCGGGCAAACTTGTCACTATGTTTTAGTGAGTCTAGCGACAGTGAAAATCGTTCTCATCCATTTGGATGAGTTTGTCGCTATTCGGTTTTAACGAGTTTAACGACAAAGATAAATCGGTCTCTTTCAATTTTAGAGAGTCTGAAAGAAACATAAAGGAGACTCCAAAGATTATTTTTCGTTGTATAATTCCTTAAGTCCAAAAAAGCGTAAAATAATACAAAAGGGATGAATTTTCGATAGTTTTAATGAGCCAAACAAGACAAGTGCTCGATCTTTTTGTGTAATAATCCCTCAGGTCCAAAAAGATTAAAATCTAGAGGAGCGACAGCACTTCCGATGCCTTTAACGAGTCGGAGAGGCCAATCGCTAGGAAATCTTTTCATATTTTACGAGTCAGGTAAAAAGAGCTTAAAGAAGACTCGTTTCCGAGGAACGAGTGATGGTTTCGGGTAGCAGCTGATTCCAGGTAAGATTTGGAATGTTCCAATCATGGCAGTGTCACAAGGGTGGCTAACAGAATCACTCTTCGTAGATGTTCCTCGAAGGGGTAAACAATCATATGGGGGTGAATGATTGGCTAAAAAGAGAGTGGAGGTGATTGCGAGAACACGACCAAGGCTCAAGAGCTAGCGATAAGGCATTCACAATGGTTATTTACCGGTTCATTTTTTAACGAGCTTGAATGCTGGGGGAAACATTTGCTCATGACTTATGTTTATCTTTTAACGAGCTTGAACTATGCACTAAAACTGCTCGTGGAGAGTTTATTTTTTAACGAGCTTGAACTCTGCGACAACATTGCTCGCCATGATGGTCATTGAGCTTTTGATTTACCCTTATCATTTCGTTCTTTCAAAGATTGTACTATCTGTTTATTTGCTTCATCAAACCGATTAGCAATGAAAACATATGCTTGATAAATGAGTCAGAAAACACTAATATTTTACTTGAATTACATGCATAGTAAATTAAAAGTGACTTTTACCTCTCATTTTACCATTTCATTTGAATTTGGTTTGTTGGAGGTCTGGAGGTGCTTTTGCCCCTTGATTTTCACCAGCAGATTCTGGGAGATTCTGTGGACGATTCTTGACGTCGTTCATACCAGGTAAGAGCTAAATTTGTGCTCTTTCATTACATGCCTTTCATTTTGGATTTTGAGCTTATTTCCTTGTCCTGTTGAGCCCCTAGGGTTTGAATAATTAGCCCTAGGACCATCGCACCCTTCCTTAGTTGAAAGGTGCGATGCATACTGATCTCTCCACTGACTAGTCAGTATGCATCACTCCTAGTACACTTGTTGGGGTGCGATGGACGCAGGGAAGAAAGATTTTGCATAATTTCCTCTTGAATTCTTGCCTGTTTTTAACCAACTGAAGATCCTGACTCTTCCCCTGTTTGTTTTTCAGAGATTCATTGGAGCAAAATGGTTGTTACATGGCGAGAATGCAAGCATGAAGAAGAGGACATTGTTGCTTTACATGATCCAGGGACAATAGTTCAATTACGGAACTGTGGCCTGTTGAAGTTTTTTCATATCTCTAGCATGAGGCAACAAATCAGTTTCTTGTAGTATTTTCTCAATGCCTGGGATCCTATCAACCAGGTATTCCAGATTAGGGGCAAATCAATCCCCTTGACAGTGGTGGACATTTATTTTCTGACCGGTTTATCAAGGCATGGTGCCCCTCTCTCATTATCAGGCTCCGCTCGTGGGGATGAGTCCATGAGGGAGTACATTCGCTGGCATTGTAGAGAGGGATTGTAGCCGAGTAAGGACGGCAAAATCAATATCCGAGATGTCACTGACCGGCCCTTGCAGACCATTCTGTTTACTTTTGCTAGACAGGCTGGTAGTTCTGCTCTTCACATAGCCAACAGATCTTATATGCAGTATGCTTTGGAATGCCTTGAATCGAAGGTGTTCAATTGGTGTGACGCAGTACTTTCTATGATGAAAGAACAATTGACCAAGGTTAAGAGCGGCAGATCCAAGAACTTTGGTTATGGTTCTATTTTGATCACTTTTGCCTTGGAGAGAATCCCACTGATGCAGCCGCAGTATATTTCACTTGGCCTACCTCTACCGACCGAACCACGAATGTAGAGATGGGTAAATCTTATGTCTCGGCACACTAGTCAGCCCCAGACTTCTTTTTATAAGACCTTCTTCGAGTGGTTTGACCATCAAGAGATGGTTTATGCCAGGTTCCCATATGCTGGTATGGATTTCCGAGGTGATCCAGATTTAGTGCTGTCGGTTGGTGAGTAGTGGGGTGCCATGGGTAATTCTCTAACCATATCTCTGTTCATTGCTCTTTATAATGTTCTTATATTCTTATGACCAAGACTAATCAAAACTCATGTGCTCATGCAAATGTTGGACTAGTTCGACCAGTGGTACGGCGCAGAGACCCAGCGACTGCTCCAGCAGGAGAGGCTCTTGGGAGGGCCATCCTTCGCGACCTTGATGTGGTCGAGACTCTATCGGCCCTACACGACCAGATCGAGGGTCTTACCCTTGATATCATAGATGTGAGGTCCGATGAGTTGCCTCTTCAGTTGCAGCGACATACTACTGGAGTGCCAAGTCTATGGACTAGGCTCTTATGCATGATTGCACAGGTGGTGACTTGTTATCGCCAACATCATTAGGCTGGGGTGCCCCCTAGAATTTTGAGTTTTGGGTCATTTGACCAATTTTTTCTTGGTTAAAAAACATTATTTATAGACTATAAACAGTTATGAAATATATTTTTGATTTTTGGAGCTTTATTTTGGTTAAGTTACATAATCCTGCTGCATATAGTGATGTGATGCTTCTTTTTATAAATGTCGCAAATGTCTATCTAACACATAATTTGCCAATGAGTCTGTTAATGTGTTTAAACTTCTGGAAATATGTTGATATTGGATGAAATAAAAATGTCTTTCCAAAATTTTGACCCTTAGGAACATGCGATAGATAGCTGGATTTCGTATAGAATAGATGTCGGTGAGTTGTAGAATGATGAGCTGTGAGTCTAGCCTGGCGACAAGTCGGCATGTTCCATGTGTGATGGAATCAGAAAGGAGTTCTATTAATGTGTTGTACTCAGTGATATTGTTCGTAGCCTGACCAATACACACTCCCCTGAAACTTACTAACTCGCCGCTGGGATTGAGAATGGCCCATGCCGCAGAAGACCGGTTCCGCGAACTACGACTTGCTCCGTCGGCATATCCAATGAATGATTCCAATAGGTTTGACATCTACAACGAATGTAAAAAGTAGATTACTTAACCAAATTTAATGCTCTTGGCGAAAACAAAAATGTAACAAAAGAGCGAGGATTAATATGCTAGATCAAGCATAGTAACACTTGAGGTACAACCTGTTGCGAGGTTGTGCCAATGGAATCCCATCATAGTCCATCAACTCGTAGGCTTCTTTTGCTAATAATCATTTAACAATATAGGGACCCATCCATAATGATTTGAATTTCCCTACTCCCAATTTATCGGATTCTTGGTCGTAAAGTAAAACCAGGTTACCTTTTGAGAAGACGCGAGGTTTGACATTCTTGTCAAACTGTGCTTTGACTCACTTCTTATGAGCTTCGTTAGCCGAAGCTACATCATGACGGGTTTCATCCAAATGGATTAGTTCCAAGAAACGAGCCTCTTCTTCTCAGGTTCCAGGGAGAAGGTTGACTGCGAGTTTGAGGGACGAGATTTAACATTGAACCGGTAAGATTTCTTCTAGATCATACACCAACTGAAAAGGTGTGAATCCGGTTGCATTTCTTACCGATGTTCTGTATGCCCACAAGGCTGAGTATAGGATTAGGTGCCAATCCCATTTTTTGACTCTGATCATCCTTTGCAACATGCACTTTAGGACTTTGTTGATTGCTTCAACTTGTCCGTTAGCTTGTGGATAGTACGGAGTAGAGCTGTTGTGGGACAGTCCTAATTTGGCAACCAACTCAACCATCATGTGATTGTGAAAATGCGATCCATGATCTGTGACTATGGCCTGTGGAATGCCGAATCTAGAGACTACGTGATTGAAAAAGAAAACGACAGCCATTTCGCCACTGTTGTTTAATGTAGGCATCACCTCGGCCCATTTGGTAAAATAGTCCATCGCGACTATTATGTACCCATGCCCCCCGGTCAAGGTGGGGTTACATGTCATGAAATCTATGCACCAGTTGGTGAATGGCCTAACAACTACTACTAGTTGCAGTGGTGCGGGTGGTCTTCTGGTTTTGCTATCAAAAATTTGGCAAGCATGACAACTTCTAACTACGGTTATGCAATCTTTGAACATTGTTGGCTAGAAGTATCCTTCTCGTAAATTTTTTTGCACAGTAGCATAAACGGATTGATGCCCCCCACACACGCTCGAATGGTAGTCATTTAGGACTTTTTCAGCCTCCTCAAGGGTAAGGTACCTCCGCAGAACTGTATTGATACCACGATGGTAAGGAGTATCACCGACAATCACGTAGTCTTTTGCTTGGTATCAAATACATCATTGTTCAGAGCATGAGGTATTAGACTTGTATGTTTGTGTCTGGAGATAAATGATTATATCTCTGTGCCACAAATCACTTGAAGATATCAGAAACAAATTTTCATCCATGATTGCTTCTTCGGATGTAGCATCGTTGGACGATGATGGGAGATCGCATAGTAACTCCGTGAATACCAGGGCTTTCTTTGATTTGGATTTTTTGAATTCCAAATCAAACTTTTGTAGAATTGCTATCCATTTTGAATATTTGCCTCCCCAACAACTGTCGCGACAATATATAAGTCATGGGGTTGCAATCTGATAAAATGGTAGTTTTCCTGAAGAGGACCTAGTGTCGAAATCTCTGTATCGCTTGAACAACTGCGAGGGCGAGCTTTTCAGCGAAGGAGTATTTCATTTCTCTATCATTTAAGTTTGAGCTTAAATAATATATAGGATGTCCAATTCCATTGTCTTCTTGAACTAAAACCATTGCTATAGTTGTATCTGCTGCAGCCAGATACAGGTTAAAGTCTTTTTGATAATCAGTAGCATACATTAATGACGCTTCTATTAGAGATTTCTATAAAGCATCAAAGGAGGCTTGTGCGACCTCGTCCCAAACGAAGGGTACTTCCTTTTTCAATAGACAAGTGTAACCTTTAGCTAGTTCGGTGTAATTTGTAATGAACCTCCTGAGGAAATTTGCTCTCCCTTGGAGTTTCTGAATCTGAAGCAGGTTTGAAGGTGGAGGCAAATCGATGATTGCCTGAACCTTGCAAGGGTCGAGACGAATCCCATCCTTTGAGACGATGAAACCAAGTAAACGATCAGAGCTGACACAAAAATGCACATTTGTATGGATTGAGTCTTATCTTGTAGTGTCGAAAACGTAGAAATATTGCTCTCAAATGGCGCGGATGATTGGTCTGCTTTCATGAATGAGCTGGGAGATCATCGAGATAAGGTTGAACGATGTTTTTGATGTCATGGAAAGCATAGTTCATTGCTCTCTGAAAAGTTGCCCCTACGTTCTTGAAACCAAAGGGTAGCTTGTGATATGTGAATGTGCCCCATGGACAAATGAATGCAGTCTTTGACTGGTCCTGTGGGTGGATATTTATTTGATTATACCCGGAAAATCCATCTATAAATGAAAAGATTTTGCATCTGGTGCATTCATCAATTATCTAGTCGATAAAGGGTGTAGGGTAGTTGTCCTTCAGACAAGCTTGATTTACATCCCTGTAATCGACGCACACTCTAATCGTTCCTTGTTTTTTCATCACAGGAACAATATTCGATACCCAATCAGTTAGAGGAACGGGGTAAATGAAACCAGCATGGAGGAGTTTCTCAAGTTCTGCCTTGATGGCAACGACTTTCTTGGGGTGCACCTGCCTTAGCCGCTGTCGTACCGGTTTGACATCTGGATACATCTTAATTTCGTGTTCAACTGTGCTCGAGTCGATACCTGGCATTTCATTGTATGACCAAGAAAAGACATCTCTAAACACGCGAAAGAGAGTGCTATATATTTCTAGTTCGGAAGAAGAACAATATTTGCCGACATGAATGTTCTCTACAACATCTGTTTTTGTCGAGATTTTTATGGCAATAGTCTCTTCGATATTGGATAGGTTTCTCTCGGAACCCACCTTGTTTACAGTATTCGTAAGAAAGTCAAATACTGAAGGATGGTGTAGGTCGTCAGGGTTATCTTCTTTCTAAGTTAGAAGGTGGGAACGATGGTGCTAATCTTCCCATGGTGCCCCATCAATCATCATCGATTGAATGATTCCTTCATCTGTAGAGTGTACTTGCGACCAAGGATTTGAAGGGGTGCCATATTCCTTAGACCTATCTATCCAAACGCTCGAGGAGCGTTGACGCAGGTTTGCCTCCCATGCTGAGAACATTGATTGCTATAATATTTCGAGTGGGGTTAGAGGCAAAACTTGTGAATGGTCCATTTTTATATCGTTTTCTGACATCTTTTGAATGGAAGATATCATATTGCAGGTTCCTACATTAGCCACTTCCACCAAATTCGTAGGAGGTGGTAAGGTAAAAGTTCCCATTAACGTAGGGTCTTTTAGTAGTCCTACTCCGTATTATGAAGCATGCTAGGGCTCCCATGGATCATTGGAATGCTTCCCGTAACTTGCGAACTGTTGGGGAAAAAAGTTTGTTGGTCGATGATTATAATTCCTCCTTGGGAAGGAAATGCAATTTTCCTAAAGTAGCTTGACACAACAGCTGCCATGGCATATATCCAAGGTCTTCCCTGTAGGATGTTGTAATTAAGATTCCAGTCGATAACTTCAAAATCGATTTCTACTATTTTGCCCCCTAGTTCGACTTGCAAGTTACTTAGTATCCCATATGGGGTGTATGTTCGTCCATCAATTTCTTTCAATGTCGTTGATGATCGCAACAAGGACGGAGACCCTAGATTTTTCTAGCAACTCATCGACATGATACAAGTGGATGCCCCCTCATCAATAATTGTTCTATGAACAGTTTTGTTGAGGGATTTCACTTGAATGAGGAAAGCTAGTTGAGTTGGTAACTGAGGGTCGTATCCTTTATGATTAAAAGATACAAGATTGGAATCTGTTGGGTCAATCCCACCTATTGCTGATAATAAAGCTTGCTTTTGGGAGGGGAAATTTTGTAGTACTTCAAGAGTCGACATTGCGAATGGCGATTGAGCTAAATCCTCCACTATATTATAGTGTTGTGCTGCTTGGGCACGAGGATTAAACGTCGATTTGTGTACTACTCCCTTTGGCGGTTTTATTGTTAATTCAGGAATGATCGGTGGCATGACTTCTGTTGAAGTCATTGTTGAAGTACTAGGTTGATCGTTATCCTTGTTGTTCACATCTATGGATTCCTGTAATATTTACTCCTTATCGTTATTAGAGCATCATTCAGTTGCTTCGAGATTGACAACATTAGCACTTGGGATAGGGAAGCATTTTAGCTAGCAACTAGATTTGTTCCTGGGTCTGGAAACGGATTAGCCAATACAACCAAGGTTTTTGAACTTTTGAAAGGTTTTCTAGTTCCTCTTTATATGGAAAGTCTCATGTCTAGTGATCCTCGTCACACTTATGGCATGGAGTTTTTGGTTTCACATTCCCAAAAGGGTTTGCAGAAGATTTTATAGGAGATGAGTCTCCTTGGTTTTTCTTCTTCCCTTGTTTTTTCTTCTTGCCTCCTGGTTGCTTGGTTTCTTTGACTTTTTCTGTTGACACGACATTTACTTCTAAGGCTAGAAGTTCCTCATTTGCATATTGACTCGAAACCATGTGGGCCTTTTTCTATGTGGCTTTTGTGGTTTTAGTGCTTGTCGTACCTATCACACCATCACCGGCATGAGAGTCTTTGTTTGATTTAGGACGCAGAGGAATGGAGAATTCTGGTCTATGAGTGTCAGGGATTTTGTCGTAGAGTGTGCTAGACTAAGTATAGATCAAGTCTAGATATTGTGCACGAGCAATAACTTGCTCTTCAGTGATGACTCTTCCCTTTGCCACATCTTCTGTAATAGCGGGTAACAACGACTTAATAAACCATTAAGCCAATAGCTGATCAAGAACATATGTTTTTACCATTCTACGACGACGCCGCCACTCATGAATATGATCGGATATGTGAGTGGCTGTCATTTGTTTGAAATTGGTAAGCAGCTTAGTTCCTTTTTCATACCTGATAGGTAACTGAAAATGGGTTAAAAAGGTTGTGGCTAGGGTACTGAAGTTATGAAACGAAGCTCTAAGCAGTTCGATATACCACTTTAAGAGGCGAAGCCGAATTGAATCATCATTGAGAGTGTTTGATGAACACCATAGATGAAAGGTCATCACGTGATTCGATGGTTCTTCACCCAGATTTCCATTAAATTTAGGAATATCCAACAGAAGTTTATGCGGAATCGCCTTCCACCAAGGGGCGTAGGCAATTGGATCGTTTGTTAATAGACTTAGATTTGGTAACTCTAAAGTTTCCATGAAGTGAAATTGTTGATTCAGGCTTGGTTGAGCATACCCAGGATAAGACAGAATCATTTGAGCAGTCGGTCTTTGCATACCAGCATAATGCATTTGATGTTGGTAACTTTGGTAAGGTTGATGGGCATAACCATTATGATATGGTTGATACGGCTGCCCATTACTTGTAAAGACTTATTTTTCATATCCTTGGTAAGCTTGCTGGAATTGCGGTTGTTGGTATTGCACCAGCCATGGTTGTGAAGCCGTGGACTATTGTCCAGTATTGACTGTTTGACCAATATGGGGATTGGTGTTCCTTGTTTGAACCTATTCCATTCCACTAGTTGGTGACTGTGGTTGTGTCGAGGGTACAAGAGATTGTTGTATTGCAACTTGCGAAACTTGAGGTTGACATACAACTGGTGACGCTTGTACTTGCGATACTGCCACCATAGCCAGCGTAGTGGGGATGTTTGTCATAGGTTAACTTTGTTGTATTGAGCATACAAGTCTTGGTTGTTGAGACAGGATTAGTACCCAACTGCTAGTTGTGATTCTAGCATAACCCAAATTTTGTTGCGAACTCACGCATGGTTGTCCTTCTGAGGAAGAGAATGAAAGGGTATACGGCCCTCCATATGATGGTAATCCAGTGCTGAAAGGAATAATTTGCCTTTGGGGACCAGTTTGCCCAAATTGACCTTGTGACGGATCAATTTGTCGAGACTGAACATAAGAGATTCCAGATATAATTTCGGACGAAAAAACGGGAACAGTTCATACTGTCGAAATAGTCCCTGTATGGATTCCATCCAGTGATTGAAAGTTGGTTGGGATAGATGGCACGTTGACGAACATTGTCGGAATAGTAGAAGGAGCTTCCGCTGTTGCTGTATCAGGTGACACAGTCCTTGATGTTGACGGTTGTTCAGACATATTAAGCCTATCCAAAAGATTCCTTAGCAATTCTTTAGGAACTTCCGAGTGTGGGTGAATATTTTCTGATGAATAAGGATACAGGGCGATCCCAGCTCCAAGTTGCGTTGGAGTGCTAGACGGAGGATCTTACACAATCTCTTCTATGGCAATCAATCCTGGAGGAAGAGGCAGACCGTCAGGTCCATAAAATATTTTTGGTGCTGAAGAATATGTAAGTCCTATAGCAGCAGACGCTTGGGGAGTAACACCTTCCGAATCAGCTGTAGACGGAGCTAGTTTAGGAATAGAAGTGTTAACCGTCACACTAGGATTAGTTGTAATGTCCTTTTGCTGTCGCAGAATTTCTTCTATAGAGGCAGGGATTCCAGAAATGTTTGGAGTAACTGGAGTCTCTGAGGATGTTGGAGTGCTTGCTCCAACCAACCTAGGGGACTTCGATCTGGTTAAACGAATTCACTTCATCTAGAATGGTTTTTCTTCCGGAGTCAACGACGGTTGACTCCTGAGTCTCCGTGAATGACGGGGTTTTGATTGACTTTATTCCACGATTGCGGATTACTTGATCAACTCAAAATAAAAAGGGAAAAAATGATTTTCAAATTAAATGAATTTTAGGCGCTTTGACACAACTTGTTTTTTCAATTTTAAAGAGTTGAGAAAAAACAAAAGATGACTCTAGTTGCCTTCGATTTTTATTGAGCTTGAAGTGACAAGTGCTCAGAGGACCTTTTCCTTTAAGGAGTCTAAAAAGGAGCAAAATGGATTTCTCTGGAGATCTAGGCAGAGAGGATTACCAAACCAATCGCAAAATTGCAGAATACTTTTTACCGTGTAATCGAAGGCTAGCTAGCTTGACTTCAGGCTCCATCTGTAAGATTATAAAAGAAACAAGGATAGATATGCTAACAAGTAATCTAGTTGCTCCCCAGTGGAGTCGCCATTCTATTATCCGGGAATAGTGTCCACTCGAATGCTGCTATTCCCACTAAGATGGGTGGCTATCTTAGAAACAAGCAATCAAAGTCTACTATTGTTTCCTTTTATGAAAATAGATGAGAGGAGAACCAAGAGGACCAACCTGAGTCTTGCGCTTGATTTCCTCTCCTTCTTGATAGAGTTTCGTCGCTTCTTCTTTGTCTGCCCAACTAAAAGGACCTGTGGAATCACAGCAACATACTACTATGCAAGAAACAAGGATCTAAATTCATAAATAATACAGGATCAGATGTGCATTAACCATATACATGCATATACAAACAAGTACACAAGAATATGGAAGGAAACACGAATAGCTTTATTTAGATGAAAAGTAGCAAGAGGATTACAACCATGTGCTTTGACCCATCATCATCCTCCAACTAGGAAGCCCTTCTTCACCTCAAGCAAAGCTTAGATTACCCAACACTGTGAATGTACACCAGAAAACCAACAACACTTCTCTATAAGATACAAAATTCCAACCTCTGGATCTCTATGATGAGGGATCCATATATAGATGATTACAAAGAGGTGAGTCATCTTCTCGGATCTTGATTAGTGTCTTCTCTCTGATAGTTCCTACTTCCACTTGGAGAATGATGATCTCTTACTCATCCCTAGTCGAAAATAGATAGGCAAGTGTCAGAGGGGAAGCTTCTGGAAGATTCCATGATCTTCCACCTCGCATTTTTGTCCCTGCCATTTGTCCATTCCCAACCATTGTACCCTACAGAGGAGTAAATTAGTATACATCACACCTTGTACATTGGGAAGGTGATATGCATCAGAACCGCTACATTGAGCTTTCAGTATGGTCCAGTTTTGACCATTTATGAGCCGTTTTCAGTGGAGAACTTCTGGGAGATGATGTAATCAGTTGACCTTGTTCCTTTAGGTAGTGAAGCAACACTTTTAGGGACATAGGAGCCCTCCGTTTATGGAAATTTATGATTGGGGTTGAAGTTCCCAAAAATTTCTATAACAGTTGCCCCCTAAAGCATGAGGTCGTTAATCTTTTTGATGTCGGGTGAAATTATTTACTATGAGCACCCGAAGTTTTTCCGAGCTGGGAGGTGACTTGTAATAAGATACAATACAATACATTATTTTGACAATAGTTTTTTTCATGATCTAGTTGAGGCGGGCATTCCCATGCTCAGTTTTATAAATTCATTTTCATGTACATAGGACAGACAACCGTTTGTGTGATAGACTGATGATATGGACACATCATCCTTTGATTTGGATGATCATTTGTTCGGCAATGATGTACACTTTGATGTCTTTATATTCTTGAATATATCGCATCCCGGATGGATGAAACTAGATCCGAGGTCTTCAAAACTCATTCAATCTTCACTCGAAGTACAAGTCGATCCATGTGAAAAATGTTCTGGAGTCGAACATGGAAAGACATTGCCTGA